>VSMD01083060.1:0-25660 GCA_008750895.1 Mirza zaza | reverse complement strand
ACTGCCCTGCTCGGTTAGAAATGCAGGTCTAAGAACTTCCTGTAGGGATGGTCTGGTCTTTGCAAATTCCTTCAGTGATTGCTTGTCTGAGAAGGACTTTATTTCTCCCTCATAGATGAAACTTAATTTTGCCGGATAAAGAATTCTAGGTTGGGCTTTGTTCTGTTTTAGAAGATTAAGGATAGGTACCCAATCCCTCCTGGCTTGTAAGGTTTCAGATGAGAAGTCTGCTGTTAATCTGATAGGCTTACCTTTATAGGTCATTTGCTGCTTTTGTCTCACTGCTCGGAGAATTGTTTCTTTCACGTTTACTTTGGTCAGCCTAATAACCACGTGGCGAGGTGATTGCCTTTTCACATTGAGTCTCCCTGGAGTTCTGTGTGCTTCTTGTATTTGTATGTCAAGATTTCTGGCTAGGTCTGGCATATTTTCCTCCAGTATTCCGTGAAATAGGTTTTCCAGACCTTGTGAATGTTCCTCTTCCCCTTCCGGAATCCCAATCAGTCTGATATTTGGTTTTTTAACATAATCCCACATTTCCTGTAAACTTTGGTCTTGTTTCTTGTTTCTGTGTTCCCTTTCTTCCTCTGATTTGTTTAGAGCATAGGCATAATCTTCAAGTTCTGAGATTCTTTCTTCTGCATGATCCATCCTGTTCTTTAAGCTTTCCACTGAGTTATGAAGATCCTTGATTGTTTCCTTCATTGCCAGAATTTCTGTTTGGTTTTTCTTGATAGTCTCAATTTCTTTGGAGAATCTCTCATTCATTTCTTGTATTGTTCTTGTGGTTTCTCTATGTTGTGATTCTATTTTCTCTCGATTCCAATCAGTTTTGTAGCAATCCATATTCGGAAATCTTCCTCTGTCAGTTTACTCAAGTCATGTAAGTTGGTGTCAGACGATGGAAAATGAATATTTTGCTTTGGAGGTGACTTTTCTCTCTGGTCCTTCATGCTTCCTGTAAACTTACGCTGGTTCTTTCTCATCTGGATGTTTTATTGAGGATCGGAGATGCAGGGAATGGATTATGAGCTAAGATCAGCGGTGCTTGGGCTGCCAGGGGCCACTGAGGATCTCCACTGAGGGGTGACGACTATCCCTTTTCCGTGTGTCACCAATGGAGCTTTAGCCACTGCAGACCCCTGGGGAGGATCCACGGAGGATGGCGCTAGCCCTCTCTTGCGCCCCTTCCCCGGCAGAGCTAAAGCAGTTGGAGACTGTAGACTAGTTCCACTGAGGGGGTGAAAACTTTCCGCACTCCAGTGGCAGTTCTTGGGCTGCTGGAGACCCTTGGGAAGGGTTCACGGAGGATGGCTCTTTCCCCCCCTTCTACCCCTTCACTGGCAGAGCTCAAGTGGCTAGGGTGCGTGGGCAAGTTTCGCCGAGGGGTGGAAATTATCCACACGCCTCCATCCCTGGCGGCAGGGCTTGAACCGCTGAAGATCCCTGGGGAGGGACTGCAGAGGATGGCTCTCGCCCCCGGGTCTGTCCCTTCACTGGCAGAGCTCAAGCGGCTGGGGTCCACAGACAAGATCTGCTGAGGATTGAAAACTATTGGTGCGTCCCTGCAGTGGTGGAGCTTGGGCCGCTGGAGGCCCCTGGGGAGGGTCTACAGAGGATGGCTCTCACTCTGCCTTCTGTCCCTTTACCGGCAGAGCTCAGGCGGTTGGGGGCCACGGACAAGTTCCGCAGAGGGGCTAAAACTATCTGTGAGTCCCCGCGTCGGCGGGGTGTGTGACGTTGGAGACCCTTGTGGAGGGTCCGCAGAAGATGGCTCTCACCACACCTTCTGTCTCTTCACCGGGAGAATTCAAGGGGTTGGGAACCGCAGACAAGTTTCGCCAAGGGGTGAAAGCTCTCAGCGCGTCCCCGCAGAGGCGGGGCTTGGGTCACTGAGGAACTCTGGGGAGGGTCTGCAGAGGATGGTTCTCACCCTGCCTTCTGTCCCTTCACCGGCAGAGCTCAGGTGGCTGGGAACCATGGATAAGTTCCTGGGAGGGGTGAAAGTTATCTGTATGTCCTCACGATGGCCGGGCGTGGGTCGCTGGAGACCCCTGGGGAGGGTCCCGGGTGGATGGCTCTGGCCCCACCTTCTGTCCCTTCACCGGCAGGGCTCTGGAGACTGGGAACCCTGGGCAAGTTCCGCCGAGTGGCAAAAACTACCGGCACGTATTCGCTGTGTAAGCCGCAGGAAATCCCTGCGGAGTATCTGCAGAGGCTGGGACCAGCCGGCAGGTCCGCCATGGGGCGGGCACTACCAGCACACACCCGCAATCTAAGCTGCTGGAACTCCTCGCGGAGGATCAGCGGAGGCTGGGACCCGCCAGCAAGTTCAGCCGTGGGACAGGAACTACCGGCGCGCACCCACAGTCTAAGCTGCTGGAACTTCTTGCGGAGTATCTGCAGAGGCTGGGACCCGCCAGCAAGTTCGGCCGTGGGACAGGAACTACCAGGGCGCGCCTGCAGATTAAGCTGCTGGAACTCCTCGCAGGGAATCAGCGGAGGCTGGGACCCACTGGCAAGTCCACTGCGGGACAGGAACTACCGGCGCACCTGCAGTCTAAGCTGCTGGAGCTCTTCGCGGAGTATCAGTGGGGGCTGGGACCCGCCGGCAAGATCCGCTGCAGGACAGGAACTAAAACACGCACCCAAAGTCTAAGCTGCTGGAACTCTTAGCAGAGTATTAGTGGAAGCTGGGACCCGCCGGCAAGTTCTGCCGCCGGACGAAGCGCATCCCGCAGCGGCGGAGCTTGGGTCACTGGGGATCCCAGGAGGTTCCCGGAGGATGGCTCTCCCTCCCCTCTTCCGCTCCCTCCCTTGCAGCGCTTGGGCCGCCGCCCGAGTCCACCCGGTTACTCAGTCAAATGAGCAATCTGTCTCACTTTTCTGTCCCTTTACAAGCGAGGCGTAAGCCTCTAGTGTTTATAGTTCTCCCAGCAATGGCGACCTTACACGGTGCCCTGGAGATTTCAAATTACTTTCCGCTCCTGCCTCCTCTCCAGCCTGCCTGCCCGTTCATGTTACCTCTTCGCGCTGTCTTCAGGCGCTTCTCTGCTTGCGTGGGCGGGAGGTCGGTGAGGGAGACACTGTTCTCCTGTAGGAAGGAGCGCACAGCCGTGTGGCTGCCGCTAAGCGCGGCCAGCTTAGACTCCAATCCGCGCAGTACCACTCGGATTCTCGGAACTTCACAGTAAATCCACTGAGTCACTTTCTTCCTTTTCCCGGCGCTGCTGCCCCTCGAAGCTTCCCTGTAGTTCCGTGAAGATGATCTTGTAGGAGAACTACCCGCTCGAGTGATTCAGGCCGCCTTCTTCACCTCCCACTCCAAGAGCAAAGAGCAAGGAGGTCATCCCTAGTCCGCCATTTTTGACAATCTGTAATTGTTTTGGGACATCATGAAACTGTGCCCATATAAGACCATGAACTCAATCAATAAAAGTGTGTACTCTGACTGCTCCACCCATCTCCCTCTCCCTCTCCTCAGATCTCTCTATCCTCTGAGACACAATATTGTAATTAGTCCAATTAGTAACCCTCCAATGTCCTCTAAAAGTTCAAGTGAAAGGAAGAGTTGCACATTTCTCTCTTTAAATCAAAAACTAGAAGTGATTAAGCTTAGTGAGGAAGGCATGTCAAAGGTCAAGATAGGCAGAAAACTAGGCTTCTTGCATCAAACAATTAGCCAAGTTTTGAATGCAAAGGGATAGTTCTTAAAGGAAAGTAAAGGACTACTCTAGAAAACACATAAATTATAAAAAAGTAAAACAAACTTATTGCAGATACAGAAAGTTTGAGTGGCCTGGATAGTAGATCAAACCAACCACAACATTTCCGTAAGCCAAAGTCTAATCCAGAGCAAGACTCTAACTTTCTCCAATCCTGTGAAGCCTGAGAGAGGCGAGGAAGCTGTAGAAAAAAAGTTTTAAGCTAGCAGTGGTTGGTTCATCAAGTTTAAGGAAAGAAGCCATCTTCACAACATGAAGTGCAAGGTGAAGCAACAAGTGCTGATGGAAAAGCTGTAGATGGAAAAGTTATCCATCAGATCTACCTAAGGCCATGGATAAAGGTGGCTACACTAAACAACAGATTTTCAATGGAGATTAAATAGCCTTCTATTGGAAGAAGATACCATATAGGACTTTCGTAGCTAGAGAAAAAAAGTTCATGCCTGGCTTCAAAGCTTCAAAGGACAAGCTGACTCTCTTGTTAGGAACTAATGCAACTAGTGACTTTAAGTTGAAGCCAAATCTCATTTTCCATTCTGAAAATCCTAGAGCCCTAAAGAATTATGCTAAATCTACTCTGCCTGTGCTCTATCAGTGGAAAAACTAAATCTGAATGACAGCACATCTGTTTACAGCATCATTTACTGAATATTTTGAGCCCACTATTGAGACAGAATAAAAGAATAAAAGATTCCTTTCAAAATATTACTGTTCATCAATAATGCATCTGGTTACCCAAGAGCTCTGATGGAGATGCATAAGGAGATTAATATTATTTTCATGTCTGCTAATGTAACATTTATTCTGCAGCCCATGTATCAAGGAGTCATTTTGACTTTCAAGCTTTATTATTTAAGAATAGATTTCATAAGGCTATATCTGCCATATATAATGATTCCTCTTATGGACTTTGGAAAAATAAATTGAAAAAACTTCTTGGAAAGGATTCACCATTTTAGATGCCCTGGGAGGAGGTAAAAATATCAACATTAACAAGAGATTGGAAAAATTTAATTCCAGTCTTCATGGATGACTTGGAGGGGTTCAAAACTTCAGTGGAGTAAGCAACTTCAGATGTGGTGCAGATAACAACAGAACTACAATTAGAAGAAGAGCCTGAAGTGTGACTGATTGTTGCAATTTAATAAAACTTCAACAGATGAGAAATTGCTTCCTATGAATGAGGAAAGAAAGTGGTTTCTTGAGATGGAATCTACTCTTTGTGAAGATGCTATGGACATTGTTGAAGTGACAACAGTGTCTATAGTCTAAAACAGCAGTCCCCAGTCTTTTTGGTACTGGGGACCAGTTTCATGAAAGACAATTTTTCCATGGGCTGGGAGGTGTGGGGTATGGTTTAGGGATGATTCAAGAACTTTACATTTATTATGCACTTTATTTCTATTAACATTATTATTACATTGTAATATATAATGAAATAATAATACAGGTCACCATAATGCAGAATCAATGGGATGGGGAGTGGGAGTGGCTGTAAATACAGATGAAGCTTTGCTCAGCTTGCCTCCCACTCACCTCCTGCTGTGTGGCCTGGTTCCTAACAGGCCATGGGGCGGTACTGGTGCATAGCTTAGGGGTTCGGGACTGCAGGTCTAGAGGATTTACACTACTCCATAAACTTTAGTTGATAATGTAGAGGCAGGTGTGAAATAAGAGTGAATCAATGGAGCAAACTGCATTGTTGCCTAATTTTAAAAAATTGCCACAGCTACCCCAACCTCCTCCAGCCACTATCCCAATCAGTCAGCAGCCATCAATGTTGACACAAGCTCCTGCACCAGCAATAATATTAGGGCTCACTGAAAGCTCAGATGATCATAAACATTTTTTAGCAATATTAAAATGTGTACATTGTTTTTTAAAACATAATACTACTGCAAGCTCAATAGACTACAATATAATGTAAACATAATTTTTATAAGCACTAGGAATCTAAACAGTTCACTGGACTCACTTTATTGAGATATTCCATTTATTGAGGTAGTCTGGAACAAACCCCATAATATCTCTGAGGTATGTCTATATTGTTGTCTATTGCTTTCAAACACTATAAAACCATTTGGAAGATAAATCACTGATGTCCAGTCCTGAAGAAAGCTGATTCTAGAACTGACAGATTTTGTTTTCTACTCTTGCCACTTTGCAGTGCCCATTGTATTTCCAAGTTTTGCTGTGGTGGTTGTGCTAGTATCTCCTATATTCTGCTTATAAATTGGTGAACACATAGCTTAACCCACTTCTTGTTCTAAGCCCACAAATAAAATCTGTGATCTCTTATGCCAGAAACAGTTCTTCCATATTAAGCAATGGAAAGGTTGTAATCGCTTTTCATCTTAAAGGACAAAGAAGATACAGTGAAATGTATGGTTGTCTGACCTGGGACATCTAAGGTCCGTATCTCATTAATTGTCTGTTTGATGAAGAGATAGAGTAGCCTTCCTGAAATATTAACTGAGAGTTTGCTTTCCCTTGTGGCTTTAATTCTCAAAATGTAAAAGATGCTGTAACCTTTCTGGCCACCTATGTGGCACTGCAGAGAGGTCCACCTGCCTACATTGATCACCGAGAAGAAATGGAAATGACCATGGCTGAAAAATTCCAGGGCAGAAGGGGAAATCCATGCTCCGCATTGCAATAGGGCACCACGCTTATTTAAACGTAAACCGAGGGCTTGGCTGGGTAGCCAGCCCTTTCCCAGTCTCAGAAACATGGCATTCGTGAAATGTCAGCTTACGTTAAGATCACCAGTGGCCTTTGCTGTGCACATTCTTCCATGTTTCTGCACAAAGATAGCAGAACACGGCCATGCCTCTGCTCCGGGGATCGATCCGCCTTCATGTCTGATATTACTTTACATGGCCGGGGCCAGGCGGGTGTGAGAGAGGGGGGCAGAGGGACCGTGTTTACTCACTGAACCTTGAGGTAGATCTTTAGCAAGTGGCCAGGCAGCTCTGAGTCACTGAACTGACTGCAGTTGGGGTCCCCTTTTAGGGGCTGCAGTGATAAGAGCAGATCTCTGAGGAGTTGAACGTCTGCGTGATCTAAAACCAGGGCAGTCAAGCTGAAGAGGATGTGTGCACTAACCTGTTTGCACTGAATACTCTCCATAAATAATTTACAGACATGACTGCTGGCTATTATTACAAAAATACTGGATTGCATTTTGACACATGCATCCAGCTTGTAAGTCAATAGATACAGTTTCACCTGGTGTGTGCAGACTTGGCTTCAGTCACCCATCCGAGTGTGTTTTCCAACAGTGTAATTTAGCATTTCCAAACCAGAGGCAGAAGAGCTTTCTGAGAAGCCTGTACCTTCAACAAAACAATAGTTTGTCCTTCCATGCTCTTATCTTAAGTTATTCCTTAACAGGCTTCTGATTTTCTCCCTCTTCTCTGCATGAAATTATTGTGAATTTCAAGTCCTGTGCACCTAATTTTTAAAATGAACTTGTTTGGATATGAGAACTATTTTTCTGCTTTTCAAATTCTGCTTTACTAATTCAAAGGACATCTTCTGGCTGGGCGCGGTGGCTCACGCCTGTAATCCAAGCACTCTGGGAGGCCG
This sequence comes from Mirza zaza, assembly GCA_008750895.1. NCBI lineage: Eukaryota > Metazoa > Chordata > Mammalia > Primates > Cheirogaleidae > Mirza > Mirza zaza. The sequence continues at coordinate 18,347 of VSMD01083060.1, read as the reverse complement.
AGGCAGATTGCTCGCGGTCAGGAGTTCGAAACCAGCCTGAGCAAGAGTGAGACCCTGTCTCTACTGTAAATAGAAAGAAATTAATTGGCCAACTAATATATATAGAAAATATTAGCCGGGCATGGTGGTGCATGCCTGTAGTCCTAGCTACTCGGGAGGCTGATGCAGTAGGATCGCTTGAGCCCAGGAGTTTGAGGTTGCTGTGAGCTAGGCTGACTCCATGGCACTCACTCCAGCCTGAGGCAACAAAGGGAGACTCTGTCTCAAAAAAAAAAAAAAAAAAAAAAAGGACATCTTCTATGGCACTGCTTGATGTTTTCTTACAGATGCATTGAACCACCAGGAAGCATTTCCCTAGTGGTTCATTCTAACCCTCTTCCCAATCCCTCCAAAATAGCAGTGTGGCTTTCTTTAGATTAGCATTTTCCCCAAAGGTGAGAGTATTGCTCCATAAAAACAAAACCCATGGCTTTGTAAAGTAGAAAAGCGGTTTCTGCTTTCTGTCATCTCAGAAATATGTCATAAAGCAGCCTGGCAAATATGTAAGCAAGGAGCCACATTAGAGCTCCTTATGATGGTCAGTAAAGTTACATGACTCTTTCAGTTGTTTTTGATTTTCTTTTTTAAAAGAAAGCCTGAGAACACCATTCAGATATTACTGTCTTTATGACCAATCGATAGCAGAGTTGCAGGGTCTCCCTCATTCTTTGATGAAATACATTTATATGCAACGAGGGATTGCATGTATATTTAATAAGAAACTCCATTATGTGTACACATGGCGGGAGAAAGGGAAAAAGAAGACGTTTGTGCCGGCTATGGTAATGCTATAATAAGAAACGTGTCTAAAAATTACTTGCTACAGATTTAAAAGGATAATCTTGGGTGGAGGAAAGGCAGGTAGGAAATAGTGGTTCCAAGCAAAGATGGTTTTTAAATATTCACGTGCCAAACATCTGACAGAGAGCTGTTGATAACACGGGATAGTCACTCATTAGAAACCAGCTATTCTATTAGGGTAAAATGCTTAGAATTTGGAAAAAGGAAACTGTGACATAGGCAGAATTTTCTTTCAGAATGATTTTTTTTCTTCATCTATTCACATGTAAACATACACAAAAATATTAGCAATTCTTTCCTTAAAAGCTTGTTTTTCTTGATAGAGTATTATTCAGCAGCAGTTGCCCTGGGTTGGATGATTGTCTCCCGTGCAGATATATCTGCAGTTCAACTTACAGAAGTAATTTTGGAATGCTTAACACTTGAAATCACTTGAAGTTGGCAGCATGTCTGGGAAATTAATCTACTTATAAATTCTTTCAAAGCTGAAACTTTAAAAAAAATCATTGTCAACAAATACCATGCAATAGCATTTATTTAATTGTAAGACATTTTTACAAAGTGAATTACATATTTGCTAAGGTTTAATTAGCCTAATATGCTAATTAGAGAAAATTAGGCATACATATAATAGAAGAGAGTATCTTTAAATTATTTTAAAAATCAGGTGTTAATAATAATACCTCTGGGGATTTTTATATGTCTGTATCTACCTCAAGTTCTGCCATCTCTTCCTTGTATCCTGCATTTACCCTTATACTCTATTTCCATTTTCATCTACTTTCCATGTACCAAAAGATCTTACCAACTGAACAGGTTTCTGGATGTTTGCCTTGACTCTGGACACTGTTCTTTCATCAGTCTCCTGTGCAGATGTTCACTCTCCACCAGCCTTCCCCAGGTGTTAAGTCCCTTCCTGCACAGGGACTCATAGGCTCTCCTGATTGCCTGTCAGCCCTATCCCGTCTTCTCCTAAGCTTCTAGGGCTTCATAGTAGGAGCATCTTGTTTGCTCTTACAATGGTGTCAGGGTAAATAAGTCTTCACATGGGACCCCCAGAGTCCTATGGCAAAAGCTGCAATAAACGTATGTAGTTATATGAGACCACATAGTGGCATGCAGTGGCAGTGGCAAAGACTGCAATAAACAAATGTGGTTATATGGGACCACGTAGGATACAGCTTGGTGCAGGGAAAGGCTACCTGGAGTAAGTGAGGTTTAAGTTGGGCCTTAAAGAATAAACAATTTATGAAGCAGCGAATGAGAAAGATAGGAAGGATATTCTAACTATCCAAATTAGAGTCAAAAGTAAGCAAAATCAAGAACAAAAACAGCTAAGCGTGCACAGACACACATATCTGGGCAATGTAGATAAACACACATACCCACAATTATTTCTTTTTCCTATTCTTAACAGCATGTAACCTAATGCTAGCCACACTACAGTTACTGTTTCAAACTTGGGAGGTTACAGACTATGGATAAATCATGCCATAGCGTAATAACAAATTCAGGTCATCAAAAATAGTTTCAAATGTAAGGAAAACATAAAAACTTCTTATATTCCTACGAACTAGTTGAAATTAGGAGATGGCATGGTTTATTTGCAGCCTGTTCCTACTAATGACGAGGGAGAGCTATGTAGTTAGGAAGGCAGGAGAATATCAAGAAGGATGAATGCTGAATTGGTCCCCTAAGCTTGGTTCGTGTGTATCTTGCTATGCACAGGTCACTCATCTGGTGCCTTTGGGAAGATTAGATTTGGGTGCCCCTTCCTGAGTATATTCAGCCTCATGCCAGGGCACATAGCTTGGTGAGTAAAATGTGAGCTGGAATTCAGCCCCCACTCACCTCCTAGCTGGGTGATTTGAACTCTCAAGTCCTAAAGATGGAACGGAGACAGTACAAATGGCATATATTACCGAATTTCAGGATATGTTGAGCTGATCTGTGTTGAACTGACCTTGGAATGGTGAATAGCTAGAGGAGATCCCCAAAACCTTCTCTCTTGTCTCAGGTAAAGTGCATGTGCAAAGCAGTGAGCAGCAGCGGCTGCTTTAGTTCTATAAAGACAGCTGTCTACTGTGAGCCTTTAAATCTTGCCACATTCTGACAGGCATGATACACTGTGATAGGAATAAAGAGTTAAACTTGGCACATGTTAGCATATGAGGCTCCAGAGAATGGTGATTCTTAAGGAAAAAAAAAACAATCATTTGATTTGTCCACCGGTTAGAAGGAAAATTTCAGGGTTAATAGCAGACTATGGATTTCCAATCAGAACAGCATTATATTGAATGAAAAATAGTGCTAGCTGTACTCGTAATGTAATGCTGTGGGGTTTTTTTTCATAGGATTTCAACTATCTGCTCCTCTAATGAGTCTCAGTAAGTACCAAGAACGCTAAAGCAGACATGACTTAGACTAGTTCAATATATAAAATACAAATACACTAAATATATAATATATATATATCATTTATATAAATAGTTAAAATCAAATTTAAAAGGTTATCTTGTGACCAATCACCAGACAATTAAATAAGAAGAGCATGAGCCTCTTAAAAATATCCCCCCGACTGATTGTATGTAGGTCTTTCCATTTGTTTGTGGTGGAAATTCTGAACGTCAGGGAAGACGGTACTCTAATACCAGCCCACGATACTATTTCCAGAAGTCAGCTGTAAATTTCCCCCACTGCCTCGAAGGACATAGGAAGCCTTCAGGGTATTCTCTGCAATCCCAAAGTTAACATAAATCAGTATATTCTGTCTTCTATTTGTCTAAAAGACACAAAATTCCCAGCCTAGAGAATGGGAGGAAGGCATAGATCAGTATATTTCAAAATCAAAATAAAATGAGAATATGTGAGTTTGGTGTACCCAGACAGACTATGAACCCCTTGAATGCAGTGTGTTTTGCCTGGACCCAAACAGTAAGTGTTCTGTTAGTGTTTTCTGAATGACCATCTTGGAAGAAGAGAGAAAAAGCCCTGGAGAGCATGATGACTTGTGTAAGTTCTAAAAATTTATTTTTGGGCCTCCTAGAAGAAGCTATTCCCATTTTTTGTATGTTAAGTTTAATCCATATTTTTCATGATGATTTATTTTTCTATTTTTAAATGGCTCTTAAGTGACTTGGGGTAAACATCTGAACCTTGTTTTCAAGTAGTCCTTAACTTAGGGCTGCACATTGCATCCACTGCTTCTCTTGGCCCTTCCCCAAGTAGGGAAACAATATTGTCTACCTAATAAATGCCAAACGAATGACTGTAGCAGTCGTGCTCTAGAGAGCAAACCAGATCCTAATGAATGGAATGTTTATTAAGCTGTCATTATTATGTCTTGGTTTTCAACATGGGAGGGTCATCAAGAAAGCACATTTTTTCCATATCTGTGAGGCAATCCACCTCTTTTAATCCCGGGTTTATGCCTACTTCAACACATGTGCTTCCTTTGACCCCAAAACGTGTTGTTGTTTGTGTAGTATCCTTGGCACACATAGCAAACCACTTATTACAAAATCAACAAACCCAAAGAACACAAGATCAAGCACACCAGATCCCACTGCCTCAGTTCCTGAATGTCTTTATTCCATTTTCTCATTTTTTTTTTTTGTTATTCATCTCATTTTCCTTCTACTTTTCAGTCTCAGTAGGTGAGCTGTTGGCAGCATTCTGAAATAAGTAGAAATCCTTTCAGAGTCTCTGATACTCTGTGGGGGACACAAGAGAACTGTTTTGCTGGATGCAACCCATACTTAATTGCTGCCAAATTTGGAACCACAGACATGGCCTTGATCATCCATAGGCATAGGTGATGGATAGCTACCCCAGCAGTCTGCTAAGCCATCCATCTCTGCAGGAAAACGACAGTGAGAGCTGTAGAGAGTAGAGCTGACATCAGCAGAAATGACCACAAGAGTCAGACGAAAAGGCAGCAGAGGAGGGGGACCAGTCTTTAGTTGGTTCTCTGAGGCCCTTTGTGAATGAGGGCAATCCTAGTCACTTTGGTCCAGACACTTTGTAGATCTTTCAGTGCAAAGAAAACGGCATATCTTTAGGTGTAGGCAGTCATAAAAAGTTTAACAGAACCTAGAGAGGTCAAGAATATTTTTCAACTAACTTTCCTTGCATTCTGAAAGATGGAAACTTAAACCGATATAAACTGTATACACACCAATCTATCAGACACTTGAGTCTGTGTTATGGATTGGAACACTATTATTGAATAAAGCTTCCACTGTGTCTAAGTGGCAAAGCCAATGAAAGTGACACAGCACTTACCTCCTGTAACATACAACCTTGATAGAATTTTGCTTTGAATGTAATGTTAAAGTAAAAATCCGGATAACAGTCCCAGGTAACTTATGTAATTTATAAAAGGGTCGCTTTGCTGACAATAGATTATCATAAGAATGCAATTCTATGATGAGCATAATTCTATATGAGGGTGATAGTTTTAAGCAAACAGGATCTTATAGTGCTACTTATATCAGTTTTTAATGGTAGAAATAGTATCAACATTATAGATTTTGATATGATTACAGTGGGTTGAGTAGTGTTCCTCAAAATATATGTCCACCTGGAACCTCAGAATGTGATTTTATTTGGAATAAGGGTCATTGCAGATGTATTTAATTTAAGGATTTTGAGATGAGATCATCCTGGCTTAGGATGGGCCCTAAATCCAATAGTAGGTGTCCTTGTAAGTCATAAAAAAGGAGAAGACACACAGAGACACCGGGGGAAGGCCAAGTGAAGACAGAGGCAGACATCTGAATGATGTAGCTGCAAGCCAAGGAATACTAAGAGGTGCTGGCAGCCATGAGAAACTGGGAAAGGCACAGTATGTATTCTCACTCAGAGCCTCCTGAAGGAATTAACACTGGTGCCACCTTGATGTCAGATTTATGGCCTCTAGAACTGTTTGAGGAATAAGTATCTGTTCTTTTAAGGCATGCAATTTGTGATGGAAGCCCAAGGAAACTAATATAGTTATATAATGTAATTTTATAGTAATTATTTCAGTCCAGATTTGTACCCAACTTCTTACCTAAGCTCCAGACTCATATATCCAACTGCTCACTGGTTGTTGTTAGTGAGGGATTTCCAGAGAAGCAGAATCAACAGTCGTTTGGTCAAAATATGAGAGATCACATACACACACACACATATGAAAGATTTATTTAAAATGAATTGGTTCATGTGATATGAGAGCTGGCAAGTTTGAAATCTATAGGGTCAGCTGGCAGGCTGGAGATTCAGGTAGGAGTTGAAGTTGCAGTCTGGTGGCTAAATTTCTCCTTCTTTGGGAAACCTCTGTCTTTGCTCTCAAGACCTTCAACTGATCGGATGAAGCTCACCCTTATTGGGGAGGGTGATTTGCTTATTTAAAGTCAACTCATTGTACATGTTAATCATATCTTTAAAAAAATATATCTTTACAGTAACATCTAGACTTGTATTTGACCAAACAACTGGTCACCACAGTCTAGCCAAGTTGACACATAAAATCAACCATCATAATTGTCGAATAGACACGTCAACCTTAAAAGAAGCCCTGACTAGTCCTTCAGAACAATAGATTTCCCTCAGTATTTTCTAGTATCTGTTATTCAGGCTGAAAAAAGATTCAAGTCATCTTAGATTGCTTTTTGTCCCTCAACATGATAAATATTCAAACTATCAGCAAGTCTTGCTTCAAGCAAGATAGCACAGATCTCACCTGTCCTTACCACCTTCTTGGCTACCATCTTAGCCAAATCTTCTCCAACCTGGATTTCTACAGTAGCCTCCTAACTAACATTCCATGTTTACTTCTATGCCCTTCATGATCCATTACATGTATATGTAAAATTCTGGCCTCTGTGATATATTTATCAGATAATATCCCCTCCTAGCATAAGAGCTTACAGTGGTGTCCCATTGCCACAAAATAATATCCATTTTCCTTACCCTGGCATACCAGGCCTTACCTGATCTGATTCTTGTCTCCTTTTCAAGTCAGTTTATACAATTCTCCCTTGCATTCAGGGCACTCAGGTTGCCCGTGCTTTGTGTCTTCTATTCTTCCATTCCATTTCCTGAGGAGGTTCTTGCTCCAAGGTCTTTACACTTACTCTTTGCTTTCCCTGAAATGTTATTCACTCAAATATTCTAATGTTTCTTTCTAAGATTTTTGCTTACTCCTTTAACAAAGTCGTTATCAGACCAAACTTCTGACTGAGAACTACAAAAAAGCCAAGTAAAATACAAAAACACACCAAAATAATTGAAGAATCAGAGAATAACCAAGTAGCCAGGATTTTAGGAACTAAGATCTCAGATAAGAAGAAAATGGCATGAAGGGGATGTCTTGGTCTGTTTGGACTTCCATGACAAAATATCAGTGAGACTGGGTGGCTTAAACAACAGAAATTTACTTCTCATAGTTCTGGAAACCAGGAATTCTGAGGTCAAAGTGCTGGCCAATTCAATTCCTGATGAGGGTGTTTTTCCTGATTCACAGATGGTTACTTTCTTACAGTGTCCTCACAGGACAGGGAAAAAGACGAGACAGATGGGGAAAGATCTTATAAAGCCACTGATCCTATCAGATTGGGTCCCACGCTTCTGACTCCAGGTAACCTTAATTGTCTCTTAAAAACTGATCTCCAAATACAGTCCATTGTAGATGAGGTCATCAAAATATGAATTGGGGGTGGGGAGGCACAATGAAGTCCCTGGCAGAGGGCAGTGGCAGAGGGCAATAATTTCTTCTGCCTTTTTCCTTGAAACATTTGCTGATTTTTGGCATAAATTCAAAAGGCTGAGTAAAAAGCAGTGACTTGGGGCATTTACCAATGTCATAGGACTTGGAAAATAAAAACTTAGTTCAGAGGTACTAGAAAACCCAGAAATAAGACAGATGGGTCTTAAAGAAAAAATTTCAGAGAAGTGAGCCACTTTTTTCCTCAACATATCTGCCAATTCTTAAATTGCAATGGTTGAGAGGCTTAGAAAAGCCAACAATAAACTCTAAATTAAGGAAGTAAAAATCTGAGAAAAACTTTTGACAGTTTCACTGTGCTGGGAAGATAAAAATTCGGTTTCAGGGCCTGCCACCCCAGGCTTTTAGTTGAAACCCCTAAAAGGATATGACCTAGAAGTAAAGTCAAACTAGAAATAGGTCAGCTCTGTAAGGACTGGCAGTCTTCAGTCATCTCACCCCTCATTAGATCAAGTTGGTCTACTCCTACCCTAAACCCCTTCCAGAAGAGAATTAAATCACCTCTAAAGGAAGATAGCATAACATAGAACTGCTATATTTTTCATACACAATTTCTGGCATTCTAACAAAAAACACCAGATTTTCAGCACACAGAGCCAAATGCTGAAAATAAAGAGAGAAAGAGGAAAAAAAAGGTAATGAAATACCACAAGGAGTCAAGATATGGACATTATCTGATGCATATTTTAAAATAATTATAATTAATATGTTCAAGAAAATAAATGGCAAAATGGAGAATTTTATCAAAGAAATGGAATTAAAAGAATCAAGTGATAGTTTTAGGGATAAAATATAATGACCGGAAATGATAATTAATAGATGGATCCAGCAGCACACTAGAGACACAATAGCAGAGATTAATGAACTGGAAGACAGGTCAGCTCAAAATATCTAAATTAAAGCACAAAGAATAAAAAAGGCAGAAGACATAGAAAAGAACATATAGGACATGGTGAGAAAAACTAAAAGAGAGAAAATAGAGAATGAAACAAGCCAATAATTGAGAAGATGCTACCAAGAATTTTCCAAGACTAATGAAAAATTACTGAGGATCAGATTCAAGAATCTCTATAAACTCCGAGTAGGATAAATACAAAGATACCTAGAACTAGACACACAATAATAAAACTGCTAAAAGTGAAAGATGAAGTAAAAAACTTAGCCAACAATAATACTAACAATGGACATTTCAATAGCAGAGGAAGATGACATTGCAATAGCATCTTTAAAAATTCTGAAATAAATAACTAACCAACCTAAAGATCTTTACCCACTACAAATGAATGTGACATAAAATGTTTCAAAGATGAGTGTGAAATAAAGATGTCTTCAGATAAACAGAAGCATTTTTACCAGCAGCCCAAACTGAAAGAGAAGCTAGGAGTTCTTCAGTTGGAGGAAGAAGGATTCCGGAAGGAAGCATAAAAGTACAGGAAGAAATGAAAAGTAATGGAAAGGAAAAATAGGTGAGTAAGTCTAAATGAGTATTGATCACATACTTGTACAATAATAGTAACATCATGTAGAGTTTTAAATAAATGATATATGCTCCTAATAACATAGACTGAAAATTTATAACGGCTGTTTTCCTTCTCATTATTCAGGTCTCTCCTCAAACATTACCTACTCCGAGCTCTTCCCTGGCTACCCCATGAAAATACCCAGAAACTTTTCAAAAGAAGATAGACTAATGGCTAACAAACATATGAAAAAATGCTCAACATCTCTAATCAGCAGGGAGATGCAAATCAAAATCACAGTGAGATATCACTTATCTCCAGTGAGAATGGCCTTTATCAAAAAGTCCCAAAACAATAAATGTCAGCGTGGTTGCAGAGAGATAGGAACACTCCTACACTGCTGGTGGGACTGCCAACTAGTCCAACCTCTGTGGAAAGCAATATGGAGATACCTCAAAGAGGTACAAATAGAACTACCATTTGATCCAGCAATCCCATTACTGGGCACCCAAAAGAACAAAAGACATTCTATAAAAAAGACATCTGCACTAGAATGTTTATAGCAGTACAATTCATAATTGCAAAGATGTGGAAACAACCCAAGTGCCCATCAACACATGAGTGGATTAATAAAATGTGGAGTAAAATAAATAAAATGTACCATGGAGTTCTACTCAGCCACAAAAAACAATGGTGATCTAGCACCTCTTGTATTATCCTGGATAGAGCTGGAACCCATTCTACTAAGTGAAGTATCCCAAGAATGGAAAAATAACCACCACATGTACTCGCCATCAAATTGGTATTAACTGATCAACACTTAAGAGCACATACAGCAATAACATTCATCGGGTGTCAGGCAGGTGGGAGAGGACAGGAGGGGATGGGTATATTCACACTAATGGGTGCAGTGCACACCATCTGGGGGATGGACACGCTTGAAACTCTGACTCGGGTGTGGCAAGGGCAATATACATAACCTAAACATTTGTACCCCTGTAATATGCTGAAATGAAAAGAAAAGAACTTTTCTTCTTTCCCTACATCAGTTTCAATACTAGCAGAGGATTCTGGTTCTCACCTTTACTTCAGGGGTCCTCACTTTTCTTCAGAACTTCTTTATCTAATTTTATACCTTCATCTGATAACTCCTTGCATGTGTGCTATAGTAGGTACTGCATTTAACAACCTGAATGAATCCTTGGCCACAGTTTACAACATGAAATGAACAATGGTATCTTACTGAGACTTGTTTAGAATGTGCAATAAATATGTTAGTTAAATATTTAAGTTCTTAAGCAAAAGGTAAAGTTAGTGGAAATAGCAAGATTTCAAAAATCAGGAAGACCCTATAATACCATGATAGAGCGTACAGCACCAAGAGGATCAGAATATGGACTTTTTATTCGTGCATTGAATTGTCTTCATGTCAGTTCTGCCTCAAATCTAAAGTTCAGGAGTCTTAAAGTACAGGAGTCAGTTCTCATTCTTCTATTAGCCCACAAATCCAAGAAAAACACATTGAGAGAGATTCTACAGTATTGTTATTATTGTTAATTTTCTACAAACCTTGAGCCTCTCTTTTGCTTGAGGCTTGAGAAAACAATAATGCAATATATTATAAAGTATAATATAGTATAATATATTATATATTTATTATATATTATATTTATTATATATTATATTATATATTATATTTATTATATATTAATATCATATATTATATATTTATAAATATATCATATTTATAAAGTATAATAAAGTATAATATATTATACTTTACTCTTTATAATATGTTTTTACATTTTCTCACCTCATTGGATCCAAAAACTGCCCTTAGAGATATACTTGGTGAGTTTTGTGTGAATGAGAAAAGTGAGGTCAGAGAGGTTAAGGGACTTGCTCAAGGTTGAACAGCATGTAAATATCAGATTTGAGATTTCTTATCACCCAACTCTGCTTTTAGATCATAATATCTAATATTTACATATTATGTTATGGTTTATATAATATGTGTTTATAGATATATATGTGTACATATATTACGATTGATATGCAGGTCCTTTGCCATATAGCAGTGAATAAACTGCCTGAATAAGCTGGAAGATTTGAAAGGTTTAGAATATGAAAAGGAGGTGGCAGGGAAAGAAGTCAACTGGCCAGTTTCTCACTTGCTGGCTCCGTGAGAAAGCTGCTAGGCATTCTACTACTTGAGCCAAAGCATCTGTCTTGGCAGATTTGCCACCTGGGATTGGGAAGTCAGGCCCTGGTCATTGAACCCAGCTAATTCTGGCTGAGTTGCGGGATAGTTTAGAACTCTCAGGTTCATTCTCCACCTTTTGGCTACGACTGAGTAGTAGGATGCCCAAAATAGCCTACATTGACTTTTTAGATCAAGTGCTACTTTGGACAACAGTAGTTCTTACATTAGTCTGAAGCAGTGACCCACAACCGGGGATTATTTGGCAGTATCTTCTGACGTTTTTGGTCGTTATAACTGGAAGAGGGAGGCTACTGGTAGCTAGTGGGTGGAGACGAGGGGTTTTATTAAACACCCTACAATGCACGGGAGAGCTCCTCACAACAAACACTTATCTCGCCCAAAAGGTCAGTAGTGCTGAGGGTGAGAAACCCTAAAGTAGTTAAGGTCTGTCGAGGTATAGAAGTACCTCAGTTTCTTCCCCATACCACCCTGACTCTATTTAACCAACTAGAAACTCAAATCTGCTCAAGCTCCAAACTAAGCCTGAGCTTAGTGACATTAAATCTATACCACTGCAGTGCAGTGTTAAAACCATAAAGAAAATCAAGAAGAAAATAGCCATAAAACACTCCCAGCGTGGCTGGTAATGTTTTATGTCTTGATTTGGGTGGTGGCTACTCTGAGATTCACTTTGTAATAATTCATTAAGCTGTTCTGTATAGTTTATACACTTATTGTGATATGAGTTATAGTCGCAATAATAAAAGGTTTGTGTGAGAAAAAACACACCTCAGTGATTTTCTTCTGTTCTGAAATAACTAAGTTAAAGAAATAATACCAAAATGAGTAAGCCTACTGTATTTACATTGAATAACACAGAAAATGGTAGAAACTCAGTCTTTAAACTAGAAACCCTGGTAGGACTTCAAGCTCTGTTTTCTTCTTGGTCCCCAAATCTGGTTAGTTATGGACCTGTATGTATGCATGTAAGTATGTGGGCATACATACACACACACACACACATACACACAGCTTGAATACTGAACTATTGATAGACCTTGTGAAATAACTGTCAAAGAGGCCATCTCCCCAGTGTCTACTGACCAGTGCATTACTCCCTGCAGCCTAGTAATTCCCAGCCAGAAATGGTGAAAGCAGGCCCTGCTTGGAAAGATATAGGAAAATTATCTGTTAATATTTCTCTATTTTAAAATTTTAATTTCTTATTAGTTACATCAAAATAATGTATGCATATAGCTTTTTTAAATTTTTTGTTCCAGACAGGGTCTCATTCTGTCACTCTGGCTAGAGTACAGTGGTGTGATCATAGTTCACTGCAACCTTAAAGTCCTGGCCTCAAGGAATCCTCCTGACTCAGCTTCCTGAGCAGCAGAGACAATAGGCATGTGCCACCATGCCCAGCTAATTTTTTTCTTTTTTTCTCTTTTAGTAGAGATGAGATCTTGCTCTTGCTCAGGCTGGGTTCAAACTCTTGAGTGATCCTCCTATACCAGCCTCCCAGAGAGCTAGGATTACAGGCTTGAGCCACCGTGCCCGAAATCGCATATAGCTTTTCAAAAAAATCATAGATTGCCAGAAAACTTATAATGAACACTATCTCCTGCCATACTTTTTCCATGCCCCATAATATATCATCTGAGAGGCCACCACTGTTAGCTCTTTTAGATATTTAATATTTACCCCCATATTTCTAAATAACACCCTCATTTTGCCTATTCCTTACTTATTGAACATTACCTACTTAACTTCCTCTTATGGTAGATGAAGAGTTTTCTGACTTCCTTATCTGTATCACAGCTTTGTAACATTTTTGTTAAAAATCCTTAGGCAATGTTTACATTAACATGAAATATGAATACTCTTCATTCCTGAGCCAAGGAGTATACTTGATAATGTTTTATTCCTAGTTCAACTTTTAATTTTCCTTGGGTAAAAATTGCATCATTTTTCATTTGCTTAGTTTTCTATAAATGCAGTGCTTATTTATTTTTATCAGGTGTTCTAATATATCTATCTAATGTCTATTCATACAGTTTCAAAGTAGTCAAATAGACTATGTATTGTTTCCATTTTTTTCCATCACCACTTGCTGTTTCACCTTGCATTTTTGTGTTATGGAAATGGCTTCTTTCCTTCAATTTCATGAACCATGTCTGCTAACTTCCAGCTTTTTCTCTGCAACTTCCTTACCTCTCTCAGCCTTCAGAAAATTGAAGAGAGTTAGGGCCTTGCTCTGGATTAGCCTTTGGCTTAAGGGCATGTTATGGTTGGTTTGATCTTCTACCCAAACTTTCTCCATATCGGCAATAAGACTGTTTCGCTTTCTTACTTGTATGTTCACTGGTGTAGCAATTTAAATTTCTTTCAAGAACTTTCCCTTTGCATTCACAACTTGACTTACTGTTTGGAGCAAGAAGCCTAGCTCTAAGCCTGTCTTGGAGTTCAACATGCCTTCCTCACTAAGTTTAGTCATTTCTAGCTTTTGATTTAAGTGAGAAACGTGACTTTCTTTCACTTGAACACTTAGAGGCCATTGCAGGGTTGCTGATAAGCCTAATTTTAATATTTTCATGTCTCAGGAAATAGAGAGGCCTGAGGACAAGGAGAGAGATGGGAGAATGGTCAGTCTGTAGGATAGTCAGAACACACACAAAATTTATTAAGTTTGTCATTGTATATTGGTCCAGTTTATGGGACCTCAAAATGATTATACTAGCAACATCAAAGATCACTTATCACAGACCACTATAGCAGATAACACAATAATAAAAGTTTGAAATTACACAAGAATACCCAAAATGTGACACAGAGACATGAAGTAAACACATGCTGTCGGAAAAGTGACACCAATAGACTTGCCCAACACAAGGTAACTACAAACCTTAGATATGTAAAAAGCACAATAACTCTGAAGCACAATAAAGTGATGCACAATAAAACAAGGTATGCGTGTATGGATTTTATGTCTCTTAGTATATTAATTGTGGATTTTTAAAAGGTTTTCTTTTGACCTCTGCATGTACTTTGGGTTTTTGCTTCTTTCGGTCTTTCAAAAATCTTAAAATCTCTTGTCCTCCACTGCTCTTTCTCCCATTCTCTTTGTCCTGTTGGCTATACAGAATTTTAAAATATCATTACTGTCACATTAGGTCTACTCTAGTAATACATAAGAAGTAATACATGTGTAGTCAATCCATGGTCTCCCACCCCCCATTCGTCCTTTTAAGTAATATCTGTGAAATGATGATAGGCAACTTGCTTCAGTGGGAAAATCCTGAATTTGCAGTTAAACCTGCCTGTTTTAAATGCCAGCTCTGTAACTTAGTGAATGTTTGGTTTTCTGCCTGTCACTCAACTGTCCTGCCAACTCCAGCAGATCCGCCCAGTAAAACATTGACTGAAAAGCATCCACTGAACTGGGTAATTAGAAGGTCATTGGTGACCTTCATCAGAATAAGTTCCACAGAGTGATAAGGGCAGAAGCCAGGCTGCAGTGGGATTTATTCATTAATTACACTTCTGTCCCCGGCTGCTGCACGAGTCTTCTCCAGCACAGTTTCTAGCAAAGTCGTGAGCCGCCTGTGCCTTTTGGTCCCTGCTTACTTTACCAGATGCTTTAGCACTTCAAATGTGCTGCCACGTGTATGCATGCTTGTCCTCCAAGGCTCATATAAGCCAGCTGTTGCAACAAGCTTCGAAATGCTCCCTGCAAACTGGCGGGAGTCTGAATGCCCTCATAACTCCAAAGGGACCGGGTACAAGCAGTGTAGCAGGAAAATGGCTTTGGGAAGGCAATGTGGGAGAGGTCTAAGGAAAGAGCAGCTCAGTACAGAAAAAAAGACAAAAGACCTCTTGCCAAAATAGTGGTGAGCAAGAAATCTGGGAGAACTCGGATAAACAATATGATAGCAAGAGGATAGCAGAAAAAGACCTAGTCTTCTTTGACATGCTAGACTACCAAATCTGATGTAATTAGCTTGGGTCTTCTAACATAACTGTAGCCCAAAGCAGAGAAGCTGATGGGAAAAGATATGTATGGATGGAAGGCAGAAATGAAGAAAGTGGATCATTTTCGATTACTTGTAACTTTCTGAGACGTAAGTGTGTTCTGACCTTCAAGGAAAAACATTTTGTAAATTTTCGTTTCAGGAAGGCTGAGATTGCTAAGTTTTATAGACAGTCCCAAAGCTCCTTTGCAGGGCCCTAAGTTCTAGTCAGTGTTATGTTACCTCAATTGCGATGTTGTTTGTTTGTTTGGTGGTTTTACTACACAACCCATTTTCATAAACCGTTTTCCAGCTGCACACACTGGTGGAAAACCAGCTGAAACAAAAATGCCGTTATTTATTCTGTTCAGAAACAGATTTAAAATTCTGTAGACTGGGGAATAGTAAAATGAGAAGCTAAAAAATAATACTTCTCAGTACCGAAGTTCAATGCCAGTTTTGGGATCTTTGTACCTGAGGAATAATTCTTACGAATCTTTTGTTTTAATAGAGAGAAGACTCAGATAATGTGGTCTGATTGAAGTTTATTCTACTGACTTTAAAAAATAATTCTTAATATTGCTTATACAGTTCTCCTAGAAAGTGCTCATTTTAATCATCAGTCAGCATTTTATTATATTATAATCCTTAATTGATTGACGTTTAATCACAGTCTTTGTATTTTACTATCCCTTGTCTCATAAGAGGCAATTTTCTCTTTACTGTAGTTTAACAGCTGATGAAAAAGATTTAAGGAAACCTATAAACTTAAGATTGGTTAATGGTCCCTTATAAAAGAATATTACACTTCGAGGATCCATTGCACAGATGTGATACTCAATTGTAGAAATGTGCATGGGGTTTATTAAATTACAGCACAAATCTTCAGTCTTCTGAGTTATTGTCCATGTTGGTATTGTTAGGCAAATGGGGAGACACATTATTGCTTCCAGTTGTTCACATTACTGTGGTGTAATGCAGTCAGAGACAGCTGGCACATCGCTGTAGGCAAATGCAGAGCTGCAGCAGCTGCCGAGAATTAGGCCCCAAGTGAAGATCCAGGTCCGCTAAGTCAGTGCTGGGCGCCTCATCAGACGTGTCCAGAACACAGAAAATAAATAGATGAACCAAGTTGGATGTCATAGAGGAAGGAAAGGGGGAGGGGAAGAGAGAGAGATTACTCTATATACATGTGTGTATTTATACGTGTGTGTGTGTGTGTATTTATCTATATAACTACTCTCTGGGTTATATTACTTCTTGCACACCTTGAGAACTTTTGCAGAACTGGTGGTTTAATAAAACAGCATCTGAACTTATCCACTGGGCAGCCTTTGATTCTGTTTGGTGCTGTGTTTTACCCAAGTTAAGGAGGTGCTGATGCGCTGTGTTTTGTTTTGCTTTGTTTCTGTTTGTTTGGTTTTTTTGTTATATGTGGTATTGTTATATTTAAGTATGATGGAAGTTGGAAATTCTAGGACTTTGAGATCTGAAAGAATGAAATCCCCTCCTAACTACCAATTATCTCTGTGATATTGGGCAGCATGTATAGCTTCCCAGAGACTCATCTTGCTCATCGTATGTGAGGATAGTGACATTTATCCTACAAGGGTCAGAGGTAATATGTATAAGTGCCAAGCACAGTGTATGGGGTTCAATAAATGCACAGTAACTGATAGCTCTGTTATTATTATTGGAACTGTGATTTTGGGGTAAATAAAACTGAAATTCATAATAGCTTGAATGGGGACTTAAGTGAAGCATTCTCTGCCTACATCATTATAAACTGTATCCCAAAGTTCTACCTAACGTCAGAAGAGCACTGTGGCAAAGTTCACATTCATGAGTCGCACATGGATTTAAATCTGTGCAAATTCTGGCAAGTTTAAATTTTCTCTAAGCCTTAATTTTCTCATCTATAGAATGGAATAATAATGTTAGTCACATAATAAGATTATTCTGAAAACAAGTTCATGTACATAAGGATATCATTTAGCACAGTATCTATCAAACAATAGGCATTTAATAAATGGTAGTCAATCTTTTTACAGTAATAAATCTCAGTTTATGAACTCCATCCCTAAAAGTAAGAAGTGTAAACTTTGCTCTTTTATGGCTCTCAACTATAAATTTCTTAATGTATTTCCCAAGGCCTAGCTATCTCTGTTAAAAAAATCTCCTTTCTATTAATATATGCCCTCGATTTAGGCTATTTTCAATTTGGTCTGAAATTTTTAGCTAATTTTAGGGGAAAAAAAGACAAATATTGTTGTCTGATAAATTCTCATTCATGCAATATCTATTAACTGAATGACTGCTATATTCTAGAAACAATGTTGGGTTCTCAGCATATAAAAACGAATATGACAAAGCCCCTGCATTTAAGGAACGCATGGTCCAGGAGGGGGGAGGTATCCATGTAAATAAATTCATGCTGCAACATGTTGCTGTGGAAGATGCTTCTAGAAGATATGGGATCCAAAAATGAAATTCAAACCTACATGAGCTGGAGTAGAGGACCAGAAAATTCATATATTCAGTCAACACTTATTATATGCCTATTATGTACTAGGCAGTAGAGATACAAAAATGGTACAAATATGAATGAAACAACAGGCTGCCTGTCTTTTTGTTCTTTTCATTCTCCCTCTAGAAGGGCATTTAGTCCCACCCTTCTTTTTCCATTGAAATATTTTTATTAAGGTCCCCAGTGACTTCCTCCTAGCCCAGACTCACACACAGGCTAGAGTTGGAGAAATTGATAACTCTTATCTTTCTGAAACACTTTCTTTCTAGAATGTTCTTACCTGATGGCCAGTTCTCCTCAGTTTCCTCTGAAGCCTCTGTGGCCTCCACTTCACCTCTCAATGATTGATAACTATATCACAGCACTTGATATTTGAAATCATCAGTTCTTTTATTTATTTACTTGTTTCCTATTTCCTCCCTTTAACCTTGTATTTCTTGTGCTTAGAATATCGCCTGGCACAAAATTGCTCAATGCATATGAGTTGAATTTATGAGGGAATATGAGGGCGCCACTGTTGGGAAGTCAGTTACATATATAG
>VSMD01083056.1:0-39807 GCA_008750895.1 Mirza zaza | reverse complement strand
TTTGAGACAGAGTCTCACTTTGTTGCCCAGGCTAGAGTGAGTGCCGTGGCATCAGCCTAGCTCACAGCAACCTCAAACTCCTGGGCTCAAGCGATCCTGCTGCCTCAGCCTCCCAAGTAGCTGGGACTACAGGCATGCGCCACCATGCCCGGCTAATTTTTTCTATATATATTAGTTGGCCAATTGATTTCTTTCTATTTATAGTAGAGATGGGGTCTCGCTCTTGCTCAGGCTGGTCTCGAACTCCTGAGCTCAAATGATCCGCCCACCTTGGCCTCCCAGAGAGCTAGGATTACAGGCGTGAGCCACCGCGCCCGGCCTTTGTTATTGTTTTGTTAAGGATTTTTCCATCTATATTCAGGATAGATATTGGTCTATAGTTTTCTTTTATTGCATTATCTTTGGTTTTAGTATCAGGGTAATATGAGCTTCTTAAAATGAATTGGGAAGTGTTACTTCCTCTTCCATTTTTCCAGAAGAGATTATGTAGAACTGATGTTAATTCTGCTTTATAGGTTTGGTATGATTTTCAGGTGAAACTATCTGGACCTGAAGATTTCTTCTGGAGTGAGTTTTAAGATTATGAATTCAATTTTCTGAGTAGGTGTAGAGGTATTTAAATTATTTATTTCATTTTGGGTGAATTGTGGTAGTTGTATTTTTTGTACGGTTCCATTTTATTTTTGTTTTGTTTTTTAAATAGAGATGGAATTTCACCAATAGCCCAGGCTGCAGTACAGTGGCATGATCCTAGCTCACTGCAGCCTCAAAACCTGGGCTTAAGAGATCCTCCCACCTTAGCCTTTTAAGTTGCTGGGACTATAGACTTAAGCCACCATATCCGGCTAATTTGAGGTCTATGTTGCCTAAACTAGTCTCAAACTCCTGGGCTCAAGTAATCCTACCACCTCAGCCTCCCAAGTAGATGAGATTACAAGTGTGAGCCACTGTGTCTGGTTCCATTTTAAGTTGTAAAATTTATGTGTGTAGAGTTGTTTGTAGTACTCTTTTATTATCCTTTTGATGTCTGCAGGATCTGCAGTAGTATTCTGTTTCATTCCCAATATTGGCAATTTATACATTTTTGTCAGTCTTGGTCCAAATTTGTAAGCTTCATTGATATTTTTTAGAACCTATGTTTCATTGATTTTTCTCTATTGCTTTCCTGTTTTCAATTTCATTGATTTTTGCTGTTACCTTTATTATTTCCTTCCTTCTGCTTGCTTTGAGTTTATTTTGCTCAACTTATTCTAAATTTCTGAGATGGGAGCTAAGCTATTAATTTGAGATTTTTCTTCATTCTAAATGTATGCATTTAGTTCTATAAATTTCTTTGTTCATACTGCTTTACCTGTGACTCACAAATTTTGACTGTCATTCCACTCAATGTTTTGTTTTGTTTTTTATTTTTCTTGAGACTTCCTCTTTGACTCATGGATTATTTAAAAGTATTTTGTTTCACTTCCAAGTGTTAGAGATTTTCCTGTCATCTTTTTATTTGATTCTACTGTGGTCAGAGAACACCCTCTGAATGATTTCAATATGTAAATTTGTTGAGGTTTGTTTTATGGCTCAGGATATAGTATCTCTTGGTTTATGTTTCACGAGCACTTGAATAATGTGCATATTCTGCTGTTTGTCTGGGAGATGTTTTATAAATGTCATCCTGTTGATTGATGGCGTTGTTGAGTTCTTCTATACCTTTACTGATTTTCTGTCTAGTTGTTCTATTAATTATTGAGAGGCGTGTTGAAATCTCCAACTTCGTGGATTTTTCTATTTCTCCTTTCAGTTCAATCGGGAACTCTATCAGCTGACAGGGATGAAAGTCTGAGCACCATACTTTTTCTTCTCCGACACCGCTCTGGCTGAAGTGTTGGAGCACCTCATTATAGCCTTATGAGGTGGAAGTCTAAGCTTCCCATTGGACCTTTGCTACTGTGGGTATGGGTGAGGCCAGTTTTTTCTGAGTGTTTAGCTAGAGTAGAACAGTTATTGGCTGAGAGTATTTTTGTCTTGCTAAGATGCTCCTTACCTGGTACTTTGGCTAGAGAGAGCCACGCTGTTGCTTTTTTTTTTTTTTGTACCTGTTGTCAATTTTGGGTTAACGGCTTCTTTGACTCCAAGTCTGGGATACATGAAGCAAAAAGAAAACCCAGGGAACTCACCACTGTGTTGTTCCCTGGGTCCCGAGGTCCCTAGCTGGTCTGCTTTCTTCTTTCCACCTTTAAGAGTTTTTTCATGTTTCTATTATATAAAGTCTCCAGAGTTTTTAGTCGTACTTAATGGGAGAGATAGATAAACGTAAATCTACTACAGCTTCCCAGAAGTAGAAGTCTATGTATTACTTTTTAAATGAAAAGTTGAACCATTACATCAGAGGAAGTGCTAGTGTATTCTGGCATCACAAGTATGTTAGGAGAGGTATTTTATCTTTAAACCAAACTCTAAAACAATAGCTCTACTTTACAAATAGGGACAAATATGGTGAAGCCATCCTAGCATTGTGAATAGAGAAACTGGTGACAAAATTACTCTAACATTGAAACTACCCTCTTCTCTTTGCACTTTTAAAACACTGGTATTTTGTCCACAAACTTCAAACAAAGCATCCCTTTCCTCTCCAACCTCTACTTTCCCAACAGAAAAAAAGCCCTATTCAAGGTTCCAGGGTTAGATATACAACTCAGGTATTGTGAACATATTTATCCATTCTACTCTCAATAGGCATTTGGGGGAGTTTTCTTTATGGCTATTACAAATAGTGCTGCTATGAACATTCTTATGCATGTCTTTTGGTGAACTTATGGGCATATTTCCATTAGGTATGTATCTAGGAGTAGAGCTGCTGGATTATATGGCACATATATGTTTAGTTTTAGAAGATACTGCCCAAAAATTTTCCAAAGCAGCCAGTGCTACTTGTCAGTCTTCCGTGTACCTCCTTCCAATTGCTACCCTTTTTCCCTATCACCAAAGGTGATCACTAATCTGGTTTATGATAAGCACCTCCTTGCTCATCCTATAAGTATGCATTCCTACGCACCATAGTATGGTCTCAATTCTTTTTAAACTTTATACAGTGGAAGTATAGAGGATATGTTCCTTTGTGTCTGACTTTGTTTTCTCAACACTATGTAAGTTTCAAGAAACTACAGTTCTTTTATCTTCATTGCTATGTTAGCAATCCATTATATGAATATATTGTACCACAATTTATCCATTCTGCTATTGATGGACATTGGGAGGAGCGGTGTTTCCAGACTCTTGGTATCCACATGCACAGATTTCTGTTTGGTATATATATGGAAATGGAATTTCCAGGTCTTAGGACATGCAGATATTCACATTTAATAGATGTCAAATGGGTTTGCAAATTGGTTGTACCAATTTACAGTCTAATTAGCAGTGTATGAAAGCCCTTGCTGCTCTATATTCTTATTTATAAATTGGAATCAGCAGTCTTTCTAATTTTGAAGAAATTCTGGTACATGTGGAGTGGTATCTCATTATGGTTTTAATGGGGATTTCTCTGGTGACTAATTATGCATACTGAATACTTGGATTGTACTGGTATAGTTTTTTGGGGGTTTTTTTGCCCATTTTTCCATTTGTGTACCAGTTTGGAAAGATGTCCAAGATGTATTATTAAACAATGAATATAAGTCACCAAAAAATAGCATTTGATTTTTATTTTTGAAAAAAACCTCTTATATATGTATATCTAAGCATAGGAAAAAGATCTGCAAATATGCACAACTAACTCTTAACAATGGTAACCTCTGGAGAGGAGGGGAGCTTGGTTTAGAAATAAGAAATAAGGGAATCTCTTCATCTTTTATGTAATACTCTCTATTGTTCAAATTCATATTTGTAATGAATATATGTTATTTTTTATTTTAAAAATAAGGAAGTATTTAAATATAACATTTATTGGCTTTTTCCTTTAACCAACCTATTTTGGGGTCTGTAGAGAAGAATTACATTATGCTCAGAATAATTATTCTCTTAAAACTTCTAGGAAAAAAGAAAAAGAAAAAAATCCCACCTAGAAATAGCACATTCTCCACCAGAGACAGCATCTGTTCATTTAAATTAAATCTAAAGTAAATGTTTGAGATTAGTAACTTACGTAAAGCATTTTAAACAGAAATGGACTAACAAAAGAGACAGTGAAGTTAAACAAAGATGAAAACCCACCTGTACTATATCCAAAACCATGCCAGCTGAAACTGTTCCAAAACCAGCGAGCAAAAATGGCACAAGTATTTGCAATGCCATGATGCCACTGGATTCCTTTGGTAATTTGTGGTTTATTTCCAGAATAACATCTTCATCACCATCACTAGATACATCTTCATCTTGTAACATGGCAGTAGTTTCTGATGTCTCTCTTCCATCACAGTAATTATAGTTGGCATAGTCATCATACCTCTGGCTACAGCTTGATGTGTGCCCATTATTGCCATGAAAAGACTGTTCTGAGAAACTGTGATATTCCATGTGTTGCTCAGATCTATTACTAAAAGTCTGTGCTGCAGTTGATAATCCATCTTGCCAAATGCCGTTTGCTTTTTTGTGCCTATCTTCCTGGTTTTTCTGATAAATTACTGGAACCATATTCAACAGCAAATTTAAAAACTTATCAGATTGAATTGTATTTAAACTTAAAGTCCAATCTACAAAACCTCTTCCACTACTTAGACCACCACTTGTTTTATCAGTAATAGATCTTCCTTTACTATTAGTCATATTGTCATCGCAAAAGACCCTGTACTACTCAGATCTCAAACTTCATGAACCATAGCAGATGAATCAGAACTGCACGGATGCTGGTTTAAATTAAGTTGTTGACTTCATTGTGTAGAAAATATTTCCACTAATAAAAGATGTTTAGAAGTTCCACAGAGGGATTGGATCTGAAAAAATAAAATAAAATAATTTTTAAAAATCAGATTAACTACCTTTGATACTTAAATTCTCAAAAAGGTATAAAACACACATTCTTAAACTAACCCTAAGGTACTGATACTATACTTTGTGGGCTTAAAACACATTGTTCTGTGCCATACAACTGCTTTTTATATTTATGTACACAAATATAAGACAGAGCTCAATCTTTTTTTTTTTTTTTGAGACAGAGTCTCACTCTGTTGCCTGGGCTAGAGTGCTGTGGCATCAGCCTAGCTCACAGCAACCTCAAACTCCTGGGCTCAGGCGATCCTACTGACTCACCCTCCCGAGTAGCTGGGACTACAAGCATGCACCACCATGTCCAGTTAATTTTTTCTATTTTTGGTGGAGACGGGGTCTCGATCTTGCTCAGGCTGGTCTCGAACTCCTGAGCTCAAACAATCCACCCGCCTCAGCCTCCCAGAGTGCTAGGATTACAGACATGAGCCACTGTACCCGGCCCAGAGCTCAATCTTGATTGAGCTTTTTTGTGCTCAATCTTGGTTAAAAGTGTTTCTTATCTTTGCGTACTTTATGTAATCAATACCCATGTAAAGTCTTCAACTGCTTCTAAAGTTCTACAGTGAACAGATTTAGTAAGTAATGGCCTCTATTACTACAACCTTTTGCATATGCCAATACACAATGAAAGGTAAAACACATGGCACTGTACTTTAAACATTAAATAATAAACCATATTACTTCATTTGCCATTTAATATACATTTTGTTACTAAAATATGAAGAGACAAGGATGATGTTTACTGCAAAAACACTTGGTAGATATCCTGAATACTGTACAAGGCATTTATTTCACATATATTAATAAAATGAGGCTGGAGTCATATTTGTAGTTCTGACATATAAAAAATTCATTATAATTTACTTAGGAATATAATCCTTCCGCTATCTAGGAAAAATAAACAAACTAAAGAGAGATTATAGATATTCACTTAATCTTCCATTCTGCAAGCCAACCAAAAGAAATCTTGTAATGCACTTATTTAATACTCTCTCTGTCCATTCACAGTTCTCAAAGTCTGCTCTGGCCCATGATCCCAAAGGACACCCCCAACTGTCTGGCCAGTGACTCTAAAGACTTTGAACTAAGAGACACAGAAGCATGCTGTAGCTAGTCAGAGAGTGATGGGCACTGAAGCTGCAAGGTCATACACCACCTGTCCAGGTAGAGAGCCTGACTATTTGGACAACTGCTGCCATAGTTGGAGAGGCTTTCAAAGCTATCTATTAGTGTCTATCACAATGGGTCTAAAGGACCACGTGTTTTTCAGGAACACCCAGGCCTGTCTTATACTTCTAAGGGTATCCCA
Source organism: Mirza zaza (assembly GCA_008750895.1). Lineage (NCBI taxonomy): Eukaryota > Metazoa > Chordata > Mammalia > Primates > Cheirogaleidae > Mirza > Mirza zaza. Next base: position 33,524 of record VSMD01083056.1, on the reverse strand, counting down.
GATAAAAACAATTGACACTGATTTGATAAGGGATTGATGGCCCCACTTTCTAACTGGACTGCCTACATACCAAGTTAGACTAAGAATTGTTGTTGCCAGTACTTCTGCTTTTAATGAATACTATCGTATTCTTCAGTATTTGTTTTCAATGCCTTAGCAGATCCCTCTCCTCTCTGGATAGGAAGATCAATAGCAAGCAGTGACAAAAGGAGAAAGAGAAGGGGCTCCTTAGGAGATAAGCAGGTGCTAGGGCCTGGCTCAGGCATTTCATCACTCACTCACTTTCTTGTCCACCCTCTCATGATTATGGAGGGGTCTGGGAATTCCTGCTGGGGAACATTTTTAAAATATAGATTCCAGGACCCTAGACCTACTGACCCAGAATATCTATGTTTGAGGCAATAAGCCTTTTTTTTAAAAAACTTCTTCAAGTGATTATAGTATAGACTTCCTGTGGATTTGCACTGAGAATCCGATGAGTAGATTAAGTACTAGCTGCCATTTTTGCCACTCATAGGCTGGTAAGCATACAGAGAAAGCTGGTGTTTAAAGAAAATCAGATGAATGGAACAATGGCCAGAGTGAAGCAGAGATGAAACCAAGTAGTCCCAGAAAGAAATGGCCAGACAAGCTGCCTGAGACCCTTCTAGGTAAAGAGAGGGTCAGCTATGCCTCTGGAATTTACGAGATTCCCTGCAGCCTTACCTAAGTCAGATTGTGTGGGTTTCTGTTCCTTCAACTCATTCACCTTTTTAAAAATAGTAAGCATTTCATCACCTCAAAAAGATCTTTAATTAAATAAAATACAAAACAAACCCCAAAAGGATTAAACTATAATACAGGTCTACTCCACTGAAGGACCAGTGACGGGCAACTTCTTCTTCCTGAAGCAGAATTATCAGGTTGATCAAAATGGAAATGCAGAGAAATGTAAGTAAACAAAAAAGAAGGATAACAGTTTCACCATTCAGCCACTTTCTAAAGTTCAGAAAGCTCAAAATATGTACTTTGAAAGTTCAACTAGCAACACAAAGTAGAAAAATGGAGAGGAAGGAGAGAAAAAAGGGGGAATTTCCCCAAACCAGTCCTCTCTCTCAGAATATTTGCAGGACATAGCTAAGCATATTTCCACACTGGGTTGGCCATGGGAATCCAGGCACCCAGACAAATTGAGCTATACTTTTGCTCCTAATATTCTTACTTTAGTATAAGCTATTCAGGTTAGATGGAGAGATGGATACTCAACCAGGACCACTGTACATGGAAACCATAAAAATTTGTGTATATTTAAAAACTGAGTGCCTCCTAGAAAAAGGAAGCCCCATGAGTGGAGCTTTGGGCTGGATTTCAGCCTCCACTCTGTCTCCTCAGACAAACATCCCCCACGAGGTGCACAATCTGCATAACCCTACACTACGGACTGGGTGGTTGGGTGAAATAACCTATGCTTAAAGAACATAAACACATTATGGTGGACTGATATTTGTTGTTTGCTCAGCATCTTTCCCCATTTTTTTTTAAGCTAATGGTATCTCTGTTTCCAGTGGAAAACTGTCATTTCCCTATTTCATGAGATTCTAGGTCTGTCAATCATAGTACCCTACCCTTCTAGACTACAGTAATGACAAGTGGCTCAACAAGGACCTGAATCCTTTCCTGGAATATACTTGTCACTTACTATTTCCTGAGTATCTACTAGATGTTGGGGCTACAGTGATGAACAAAATAGGCATAGTTCCTGCTCTAATGGATTTTACCTTGTAGTGTGAAACTAAAACAATAATCAGGTGAGCAAATAGATAAATGAGATAATTTGTGATACAGGATATGAAGGAAACAGTTGATTTAACAAAGAAAGAATGACTCCCAAGGCTACTTTGGAGGGGAAGGCCCTTGAGGGAGAGAGTTCTCACTTTGCGTTGGAATGACAATCCTGAAGCTGTCACTCTATGCCTTGCTCCTCACAAAGCTCCCTTTACCACCACCACCAGCACCACCATCACCACTTGGAGGAAAGCCCACTTACATTAGAAGAGGATCTACAAAGAATCAGAGCTGGGAGATGGTGAAAGGATCCTGACACATAATTAGAACCTCTGTGTCATACATTAATATTTAAAACCCACTCTACTCCTCTTCTTTCTAAGTACAGCCGATAAATCTCCTTCAGTGCTTAAGTTACTCTTGAGTGGTGTTTCTATCCTAATAGCTGGGGCTTTTTCTTTTTTTAATAATGCAGTTTGGAAGTACAGTTTGGAATGCAGTTTGGAATTATCCTGCTACAAGTGCATGCCATGGACATCTCACCTTACATTGAGGAGAATGTGGGTTTTTTTTAATTCTTCATTTTACCCAGTTAATGAGTTGATTATTAGTTATTCTAATGCTTGATTTGCTTATTGACAAGGTCTATTACCTCCTTAAAGGCTCCTTTTCTTTAACTTTCTTCTCTTAACTAAAGGAATCACTTAGAAACTCTTCTTGTTGAATAATGAATTATAATCAAAATAGTATTGTGGTCAATTTAAAATGGGCAATTTACATATATACAACTAAATAAAAATCAGTTGTTCTATATCTGTGATGCATTCATGAATGAGAAAAACAAGTAAAAAATTTTAAAATAAGTAAATAGACTTGGACAAAGTTTCCCCTAACTTTAAGGTGCTTAAGTTAAAGATTGCCAGTGAAGATATTTAGGAGTCATTCTCTTTAGTAAGTTATACTGATTTAATACTAACATAGCTGAAAAGAACCAATGTTTTTAAAACTTTAGTATAATGGCTTAGGTTTAAATTCTGAACTCTCCTTATAAACTATAAAGCAACAAATCCTTAGGAAAAGAGAATCTACTACTTTATTCCCTAATGGCCAATATTTGCACAAGACAAAAGTTAAAAAAAAAAAAAAAAGCATCTACAACAGGTAAAGGAAGCCGAATAGTTAAAATTGTGATTTGGGATTATATTCTGCACTCCCATGTTCATTTCAGCATTATTCACAATATCCAAGATATCTAAGTGTCTATCAATGGATAAATGGATAAATAAAGTGTGGTATATAAACACAATGGAATATTACTCAGCCTTAAAAAGAAAAGAAATCCTGTGATTTGTGACATGTTAGGAACTGAAGGATAGATATTATGTTAAGTGAAATAAGCTAGGCATAGAAAGACAAATACTGGACTTCTGTGTAATCAAAACAAAATATTGATCTCATAGAAACAGAGGTTAGAAAGTGGTTGCCAGAGCCTGGGGGCAGGGGGAGAGATGGGGGAAAAGGAAGATGATGAAAGGGTACAAAGTTTCAGTCACACTGCAGGGATAAGTTCTGGGGATCTATTGCACTGCATGGTGGCCACAGTTAATAATATCGTATTACTTATTTCAAAATTACTAAAAGAATAGATTTTTATTGTTCCCATCACAAAAAGATAAGTTGGTGAGGTGACAGATATGTTAATGAGCTTGACTGAATCTTTCTATAAGGTATACATTATAGAAACATCAGGTTATATACCATAGATATACATGATTATTTTGAAGATTTGATTATGATTTGATTATTTGATAAAAAAATAAAATTTAAAGATTATCTAAAGTGCTCATGTAATGTCAATAAAAACATCAGGCATGATCCAAAAATCTTAAACAGGCTGTATCAAATGTTGTTCTTTAGCAATTTTGTTCCAAAGATTCTTTAGATGCTATGTGAGCCAACACAAAGGCAACTCTGACTAGTCATGCACCGCATAACAATGTTTTGTTCAATGACAGACCACATATGTAACAGTAGTTCCATAAGATTATAATGGAGCTCAAAAACTCCTACTGCCTAGTGACATTGTAGACATTGTAATGTCATAGCATAATGCATTATTCACATGTTTGTGGTGATGCTGGTATAAACAAACCTACTGTGCTACTAGTAGTATAAAAGTATAACACATACAATTATTTATAGTACATAATACTTGATCATGATAATAAACAACTGTTACTGGTTTATGTATTCAGCATATTTTTACCATTATTTTAGAATGTATTCCTTCTACTTATAAAAAAAAAAATATAACTGTAAAACAGCCAGCAGGTCCCCCATGAGGTATTCCAGAAGAAGACATTGTTACCATAGGAGATGACAGCTCGATGTATGTTATTGCCCCTGAAGACCTTTTAGGGGGACAAGATATGGAGGTGGAAGACAGTGACACTAATGACCCTAATACTATGGAGGCCTATGCTAATGTGTGTGTTTGTGTCGTAGATTTTAACAAAAAAATAATTTTAAAAGTAAAAAAATGTAATATTCTGAAATTGTAAAAAATTAAAAAAATTATTTTAGAGAAAAGCTTATAGAATAAGGACATTAAGAAAATACTTTTGTACATTATACAATGTGTTTGTGTTTTAAACCAAGTATTATTACAAGAAAGTCAAAATTTTTTTAATTTAAAAGTTTATAAAGTAAAAAAGCTGCCACAAGCTAAGGTTAATTTATTATTGAAGAAAAATATTTTTTATAAATTTAGCGTAGCCTAAGTATACAGTGTTTATAGAATCTACAGTAGTCTACAGTAATGTCCTAGGCCTTCACATTAACTCACCACTCACTGATTCACCCAGAGCAACTTCCAGTCCTACAAGCTCCATTCATAGAAAGTATCCTATATATAGGTGTACCATTTTTATCTTTTATACCATACCCTTACTGTACTTTTTCTATGTTTAGATATGTTTAGATACACAAATACTTACCATAATGTTAAATTGCTTAAGTATTCCATATAGTAACATGCTATATAGGTTTGTGGCCCTGGAGCAATAGGCTACACCATATAGCTTCAGCGTGTAATAGGGTATACCATCTAGGTTTGTGAAAGTACACACTATGATGTTCACACAATGAAGAAATATGCCTAATGATGAATATCTCAGAATGTATGCCCGCTGTTAAGCCCTGTCATTAAACAACACATGACTGTATTTTTAGTGCCTTAGAGTAGGGTTACCAAAGTCTGGTCTATGGTTCAGCAGGACTGGCATCTCCTGGGAGCTTGTAAGAATCATAGGTCCTACCCCTCACCCAACCAACTAAATCAAAATCTGCACTTTTAATAGTATCGCAAAGGATTTGTATACACATTAAAGTTTGAAAAGCACCTACCAATACTTTCAAAACGGAATGTGACTTATACCCATTAGACTAAAAATTCAATATTGTCAGACTTTCAAGTGTAAACAAGGATATAAGCAGGAGTAACACACACAATACTTACCAGTGCAAGCAGTGCAAGTGTAAACTGTTACAAACACTTTGGAAACAATTTGGCATTATCTACTAAAACTGAGAGGCATGTGCCCACAATCTAGTAATTCCATCTCTAATTACCTACCCTGAAGAAACTCTCACATTGTACACCAGAGACACAAAAAACAATGTTCTTAGTAGCACTGTTCATACTAGAAAAAAAAAATGAAATTATTCCATGAGAAAGGATAAATTGTGGCATATTTGTATGATGGAATAAAAAAAAGAGTATTACAAATTTCAAGAGAGTGGTTATATTTGGTGAAATAGTACAAAAACACATGGGGCTTCAAAGGCATTGGTTATATTTTTTAAGCTTGGTGGTGGGTACCTAAGCATTTATTATTGTTCTTTAAACTGTGAATATACATTATAAGAGTGCATCAGTATGAATGATATTATGATAGATCTTATCATTATTCCCAATTATTGCTTCCCTCCTGTAAGAGGATTATTATGGCTACTTGTTGCCATGGTATTTTCAAGGACTTTAGGAGAATTATACTTTCTCATCTCCACTAGCATCAGGTTTGGCCATGTGACTCACTTTGGCCAATGGAATAAGGAAAGTAGTGACACCTACAAACACAAACAATTCAGCTATGTCTCCTTTTTCCCTCTGTCATGACAATGGCCCATCCTAGACAGTTGCTGCTTCTTCAGACTGCATCCCAGTGGAGAGACATGTGGAGAGCTGCAGCTGGCACAGCCAACCTACAGCAAGCCACAGGCAACACATACTAGGAGAAAAAAATGAAGTGTGGACACTGAAAGCCACTGAGAGCTTGGAATTGTTTATCACCACAGCACAACCCAACAAAAGCTAACCAAAAAAGTCTATATTGTAAAAGGGAATCTGACCCACACATTCCTATCCATTTTAGTTTAGGAGAGTCTCTCTGATCTACTGAGCACCGAAAGGTTCCAGTCTATGGTCAAGGGATTTTAAAACAGTGGTTTCCAAACAGTTAAATCTCAAAAACAAGTAAAATTTGCTCCCAAAATTACACCAAGTTAAAAACCATCTTTCCCTAAAAAGTAAGCATATATTTTAAAACCAAAAATGTAGAAGGGAAAAAATCTTGGACTAAAGGGAGTCCTTTTCATTGAACACATTTAGATTTATGGAAATAATCCTTCCATGTTCCCTGTGAAAGCTTTGTCATAGTTTACCACTGGTCTACAGAGTCAATGTCAGGGAAACATTGACTTAAAGGAAAACGAACAGATACCAGATATTCCTTATGGATTCTACTTTATGTACAAAGACAAAAAACAGTAATGCTAAAATTGCTTATTAAATTGCTTTTTTAAAGTTAAGAAAAGGAAGTGTATTATATGAGTGCAGATTTACCAAACCAGAATCTTGGAGAAAATCTCCCCATTGTACCAAAGGAAGCATTCTGTTCCACTGCAAAGGTTAATAATGCTTAGAAAATCCAGCAGAGCTGTGAGTCAGGAGTCATGCCCTAATTACTAAGAAAGGTAATAAATGGGAGCTTAACATTCTATTATCTTTACATGACCAAAAAAAAGTTCTGATGTAACCTATTACCATTAATTATCCCATTTAGTCAAAAATCTCAAAACTTGTACTTGTTGAGCAGGTGGGTATTTTATATTTGTATAAACAAACTAAAAACCACAATACTATCTCTCTTTTTCTGTTTCTCTCTTTCTCTCATACACACACACACACACAAAATAACCTAGAAGTCAAGTCATATAGTTGTTATGAATTCTTCCATCACCACCTGCAAGTGTACATTCTGTTCTTTTTGTTTTCTCTTTAAGTATATGTCTTCTATGTTTCTGTTTGCTATTAAAATGTGCATAGTTACAGAACAGGATGTATTATGTGGTCAGTTAAATTAGCTTTCAGAAAGGTCAAAACCAGACCTCAGTTGATATCATATAAATTACAAATTACTTCCTTGCTTTATAAAAAAGCATGTAAATTCCTTTGAATAATACCTAGTAAGTACTCAATATACCTAATAGTTTAATTCCATAATAGGTTCATAGAGATAAAGATTTATGCCTATTTAATTTTCTTTTTCTGTACTCAAAGCAGCAGGATGGCTTTACGGCTGCTCAATTTTTTTCAACCATTTTCATTTAAAGATCCAAACCTGTGTAAACTTAAGTCATCACCCTCAATGACTAACTCCTCCCATTTTAAGGAAAAACAACTTTTTAAAGGCCCTATCGCCTTTTAGATACCGGTTTCATGGACTGAACTCCTTAGCCTCCTCATTTGTTATTAAAAATTCCCTATTCCTGAAAAATTTACCATCAGATCACCTTTCTCAGCACATATACCAAATAGTCTTCAATAATCATCCCTTCAGTTTTCTAATGTTCACTCTAACACCACTTTCTGCCATCCCCTCCTTGCCAAATCCTTGTCCCATAAGAACTCATCTGAACCCATGGGGACACTGTCAGACCCCAGACTTCACTACTAAATCATACTGAAGAACTCTCTTCTCCATTGGAACTAACCCTACAGCTATTTCTAAAATCATTTGTCATTTTTAGCCCTTTGATTTCATTATTTTCACCCACAGAGCACCTACATTATTTCTTTTTGGTTCCATATTGTTTCACACTGACACAAGATCTTCAAGTAGCTTACCCAGACCAGTTAACTTATTATCTCTTATTCTGTTCTAAGCTTCCTTTATTCCAATCAAATCTCCTTTATTCAGTTTTCCCACTTTTACGCTTTCTACCACACTACTCCTGATCCCATGAACTTTCACCTCACTCAAAAGACCACAATAAAATTATACCACTTCAAAGAACGCTACCCAAATTAACGTAGAATTAAGGATACCAAAAGAGCAGTCAAAAATTAAATAACCAAAACACTATTAGCAATTTTCCTATCACTCACAATTTTAAAAAGAGAATTTTTAAAAGCTAAAAGTATACACTTGGTTTCCCACTGCCGATTCCTACATGATCGAGATGACATCATGAGCATCTTGTGATATTTAATATATCACTTGGCCCTCAAAAATTAAAACTCAATATGGCAATATAAAATAAATCTCCAGAATTCCAAATGTACTATCGCTGTTTGGCTGAGACATACTCCATGGTCTCCAGTTTAGAATGTATAAGTAGGGAAAAAAAAGTGTACGGATCTCTTTTGCTCAATTCTTGTAGTTTACTAAGAAAAAGGAACTATCCCATGGCAACAATTCTAAAGAATGCAGGTGACTTCGATCAGTAACTGTTTCATGAATTTTATAAGGTATAAGTCTTAGACTGGTACAAACAACAGCTAAATTATAGTTATTTACATACTTTAGCCTATAATTTTACCATTGTTCAGCTCCTTTGAAAATTGAAAAGAAGTACTATCACACACTGTCCTCCCTGATTAAAAGGCTCACCTCTAAAGTGGAATTAAATTATCTCCATTTTCTTGTTCTTTATAGTTGAAATATATACAGTTAGCTCCTAAGAAAAATCTTGACTTCTTTGGCTTAAACTGGAAACATTCTACTTAAACTGAATTCAAGAGCTCACATAGGTTTCATTTAGGTAATAGGTAATGATGTCAAACTTTCTTGATGAGTTTAGAAAAATGGAAGATGAGTGAAAGGTCAATTAACTGCCATGTTACTAATACTGAATTGCTGTAAAATTAGTAGACCTGAATTCTCTGCACTAACACAAAAGCATTAGAAGTCATGGACATGGCCGGGCGCGGTGGCTCAAGCCTGTAATCCTAGCTCTCTGGGAGGCCGAGGTGGGCGGATCATTTGAGCTCAGGAGTTCGAGACCAGCCTGAGCAAGAGCGAGACCCCATCTCTACTATAAATAGAAAGAAATTAATTGGCCAACTAATATATATAGAAAAAATTAGCCAGGCATGGTGGCACATGCCTGTAGTCCCAGCTACTTGGGAGGCTGAGGCAGCAGGATTGCTTGAGCCCAGGAGTTTGAGGTTGCTGTGAGCTAGGCTGACGCCATGGCACTCACTCTAGCCTGGGCAATAAAGTGAGACTCTGTCTCAAAAAAAAAAAAAAAAAAAAAGAAGTCATGGACATGATTCAGCTACTGATATCTAAAAGCTAGCTGACAGTATAAAACAATCACTCATTTCTAAGGTTGCCCACTGATAGAAAAAAGTAATGTCACAAAATTTATCAATCCTAAAGTTTCTGTATGCCTAAAAGACAGCTAAATATTTGTAAAGAATTTGTTTAAAGCTAAAGAAATAATAGTGGGGCTAATAAATCCTCTGTATAATAAATCTTCAACACATCTCAAATAATTTTTCAAACGAAACCAAACCCCCAGAGCAACTGATTTTGTTCTCAGAATCACAACCCCAAACTCTCTCCCCACAAAATAATTAATAGAGAATTTTTAAAAAAGAATTTTTATTTGGAAGAAGGATACATCAAAAGCCAGCCAATAAATCAACTAAAACACAATCCACATTTAAACCAACTCTGCTTACTGAGAAAATGTTGACAGAATAAATATGGTATGTGTCCAAAGAATTAAGTGGATTGCATAAACAAAGTACAGTTTATTCTACCAAGGGCCAAAGATTATATCCAGCTTCTATCAAACCAACCAACTGAAAAATGAAAAGTAATTCAATCATTTAACTAGGAATTTTAATTAAGTTGATAGCAATACATACACAAACAGTTTTTATAATACAAGCAAACAATTACCAAAAGTACTAGTGTTACTTTTTGAAACAAGCCAATGAATGGTTGGATAGCAAACAAGTTGTATTAGAGAACTCTATTTCAAAGTTGAGAAACTGCTTTTAAATAAAAAAAAAAAAAAAAAGGTATATTTCCCCTACCCTAACATTTCTTACATGTAACTTATTTTTTCAAAAACTATCAAATACTTAATGACTCTCTCTTACAACTAACAAGTAACATTAATTTCCAGCAAACTATTTCAGAGAACATGATCTCCTCATCACTCAGCACCTCCTCCCTTATATGGAAGTTTATTTAAAAATTATAGCTACAGAAGATCTTGCTTCTGAAAACTGGTATTTTGGCTTTTCTAAATAAAGATTGAACCAGCTTTTCTTTTTTTTTTTTTTTTTTGAAACAGAGTCTCGCTTTGTTGCCCAGGCTAGAGTGAGTGCCATGGCGTCAGCCTAGCTCACAGCAACCTCAAACTCCTGGGCTCAAGCAATCCTGCTGCCTCAGCCTCCCGAGTAGCTGGGACTACAGGCATGCACCACCATGCCCGGCTAATTTTTTTTTTTAATATATATATATTAGTTGGCCAATTAATTTCTTTCTATTTTTATAGTAGAGACAGGGTCTTGCTCAGGCTGGTTTTGAACTCCTGACCTTGAGCAATCGGCCCGCCTCGGCCTCCCAGAGTGCTAGGATTACAGGCGTGAGCCACCGCGCCCGGCCTCAGCTTTTCTTTTTTACTTTAGCAGCGGGGAAACTTACAGCTACATCTGAAACTCAAATGATGATCAGTTTATTCATCTAATATTAATATTATACTTCTAGTTTTATTTTCTCTGGTAATTTGTACTTCTATATTTTAAAATCACTATTTTTTGTAGGTGTTTTTATAAGCTGACTCAACACCTTTGTGTAACAAGATAGAGTACAAATAAAACATTTCCTGACCTGTTTGATGCTTATAAATCTGAAATAGCTAAACTTAGAAACTAAATAACTACAATTCACCAGCATTTCAAACAAGTAGAAGTTGTTGTTCAGAAGTCATACATAAGTACACTTTAATACTTTACCCTTAACACACTCTTATACTCTTTAAGAGTTCAATTCTTAAAAATCCAAACCCATTTCTGGGACCAAGTTAGAACATACATTTGACTCTGTATAATTAAACTAAAAATTAAAAGCTTCCAGAACTTTAAGGTACAGAAAAGATGCCAACAGGTCAAAGTTTAAAGGAAAAAAAAAACAAATAAAAATCATCTTTTTAAGAAAAAAGAAGAAAGGAAGCCAATATGTCAACGTTTAAAAGAAAAACAATCTGGAGATAGGATTCTACTAGGGAAAAAAAAAAAGAACAAAACTTCCTTTTTAAGAAAAGTAAAAGGAAAAAATTATTTGCCACATTTAAAGTTATCATTTTTATTCTACATTTTTAAACCAAAAATGTCCCATAATTTCCATGGCTATCACATTTCAAATACTTACTCAGGGCACTTCTATTCACCCACAAGCCCTTCTCTTCCCCCCATCCCCAGGGTGAAGCAACACCCCACCCTCAGGAGTTGGCTGCACATTACCTTCCATGAGATGATGAAATAGGCAGCACAGGACAGCTCCCACACCAAGGTCTTCCTCAGGCGGTGGGCCTAACATCACTTTCCCTGGCTGGGATACCTGCACAATGGCACTGCCCAGGGGGATGAAGACAGATCTTCTACCTTCCCCAAACTGCACTTTCCTTAAGTACACCAACTCTCTAGAAGAGACTATTTGCAGATTAGGTAAGTTACAGGTACACAGTGTCATATTACTCAATTATCTTGGCATCAAATTCAAACAACGACCTAAGTTCAGTATCTTTACTCCCTGCAATCAAGTTTCTCTTCAATCCTTTGGTCAGGGTTGAGCCCTTTTTTATTCAAATACCAAGTTTTGTTGTTCTTGTTGTTTTTAAGCAGTCCTTTTCAGAAGGGCTCTACCCAACCTGATATTCAAGCCCAAAGACCAATACAGCTGCCATATAGTGGTCTTTGCTCATAAAAATGTCCTGATTACCTTTCTTTCCCAGATCATTTCAAGGTGTGTTTTTAATATCTACTGGCACAGAGTTCTCTTTCATTCTTTTTTTTTTTCACGTAATATATATTCAATATAAAAAAAAGAAAAAAGTCAAGAATAAACAAAAACTATTTATCCTGGAAATTTACCATCCAGAAATAATCACTGATGACATATTGGTACATATGATAGCTTTATTATATTTTTCCAAATATATATTTTAAACAAAAATAGGCTGATACCGTCCATACTGTTTTGTATCCTGCTTTTTGTATTTCATAAAATAGCAATAAAAATTTCCTAATAAATTTTATTCTACAGTTATTTTTGGTTATTTACAGTGTCCTCTATTTTTCTTTTTTTATTTGAGACAGAGTCTCGCTCTGTCACCCAGGTTAGAGTGAGTGCCATGGCATCAGCCTGGCTCACAGCAACCTCAAACTCCTGGGCTCAAGCAATCCTTCTGTCTCAGCCTCCTGAGTAGCTGGGACTACAGGCATGTGCCACCATGCCCGGCCAATGTTTTCTATGTATTTTTTTTAGTTGTCCAGCTAATTTCTTTCTATTTTTAGTAGAGGGGGGTGGGTGTCTCGGTCTTGCTCAGGCTGGTCTCAAACTCCTGAGCTCAAACAATCTGCCTGCCTCGGCCTCCCAGAATGCTAGGATTATAGACGTGAGCTACCACGCCCTGCCAGTGTCCTCTATTTCTAAAATTCTTAGGAGCTCTAAAATTTCTTCTGTTTTCTTTCCTCCTTCTCCCTTTCCACACATTCTCCAATAAGAACAGCACAACTAAAAGGCAACAGCCTTCAATCAATTAATTCATCCTAAACACTTTCAGAGAACTCACAATTGTGCCATCTTCCATTTTTCACAGCCATGATTTCATTTATATCAAGAATATGAACAGCTTATCAAAAAGTCACTTTGAGAATAAAAATACACAGCTCCAAAGAACTGGAGTCTAATCAATAAGTCCTCCAAAATATTAAAAAAACTTAAACCTAAAGGAAAATAGATCACTCTACATAATATCAATATCACTTACAGCAAAAAGAATAGCCTTAAGTGTACTTAGCACATTTAATTTTAAAAAAAAAAACCTAGGAGATGGGCATGTTCATACTTTGCAATGTAGGAAACTGAGTCTCAAGGAGGTTAAGTAACATGCCCAAAGTCATAAAGTTAGTAAGATAAAGACATAGGACTTGACTTCACGACTTTCTAACTAACCAGGTAATGATAAGGATGCCACAGCAGGTGATCTTTCCACACCAGTGTAAGTGGCCCCAGGCACAAAGACTGCAAAACCAAGATCTCTCCAGTGTTCCCTCCCAGGTCCCTTCATGCCCAACACTGGAACCCAGTAAATAGTATTCAAGTTATTTTTTAACAGTTGATTGCTCAAGAACGAAAACAACTTCTTCCCAGATTCACAGGTGAACTCTCTGTACTATCTTCTATTACTTGATTAATAAATGAACAAATATTTTCTGAAGACCCAGAGACAATTATATCATAAATCACCTTGTTTATAAGTGCCATAAATAGTATAGAAGAGATCACCTGTAACTTTAGTACCTGCTCCCAGAATGCTCTTACATTATAATACTACTATAGTATTATAATGCATACTAGTATAACACATTATTACACTTATTTACATGAAAGTCACCTTTACTAGTCTATGAGCTTTTCATACACAATTCTGCATATTTCCCACTCAGTAGTGGACAAAATGTAAGTGTTCACCAAATACATGTTGAAAGGAGAAATGAAAGAAATGATGGTGAGCTGAAACATAAAGAACAGGTAAGATTTAGAGAAATGGGGGAGGAAGAAAGAAGAAGAGGGAGGAGGGGGAGGAGGGGGAGGAGGGGGAGGAGGGAGGAAGAGGAAGAAGAGGGCATTCCAATAAGGTGAACAGTAACCAGGCAGAATACTAATGGTGAAAAGGATAGGTCTGAGCAGAAGATCACATGACCAAGCAGCAAAATGGCAAACTGGGAATCAGAATTCCTGACTAGGGGCTTAGGACTTTGTTTTCTAAACTAGGACAGCTGTTTTTGAGCCTTTATTTTTAATTCAGAGGCAAATCTGTTTAAATAAAGCCCTATGTAAAATCTCAATATATAAACCAGATTTGTAAAAGCAAAGTAATACCCGTGGAAGCAAGTACAGACCTGGTTTCCACCACTCGGTCCCCAGCTTACCCAGTTTGAAAAGTCCCTAAAGCCTCTCCTCACAGTTTGAAAACCACTGGGTCAAAATAGGTCTCAAAGGACAGCTACCAAGTAAACTCAAAGCATTTACCTGTGGGAACTGGGTTGGCCTAGACTGGGGAGGACATGAAACACCATTTTCCCTGTTTTTAATGCTGCTCCTTTTTATGTTATTTGAACTTCTGTTTACATTGCACACTTTTTGTTTTTTAATTTAAGAAGTAATAGGAGGAAAACTATCGCTCTGAAAAGTATTTTTAGTGGTTAAACTTCAAATGGATTGCTATATCTTAATAAATAATTTTCTTATAGCAGGGCATTTTCTTGGCTGAATTACAATGAAAATGAACATCTTTATGCATGATTCTTTCCCATATTTAGAATTATTTCCATACGCTACACTTACACAGGTTAATAGTTTCAATTTAGTTCTGCAGTGCACTGCTTAGAATAGGACTCCGTGGAACATAAAAATATAAAATTCAATGAGCATTTTTAAAAGCCATCCTGTACGAGCAAAATTTGATTCTAGCATTCTTTCATTTAAGATATATAAAATCTAACTGAAACAGCTAATTAGCAAAATTTCCACATCCCAAATATATACTAAGGTAAATCTGAATCAGAACTGAAATCTCTCTACCTTTCATGAATTTTTCATAACTTCTCTTGCCACTTATCAGAACCATACACTGAAAGAATTTTTCCTTCACAGTTGGGTTTCACAATTTAATTCTGTGAAGTCATAATACTATGACAGTAGAATCATTCTCTTTCAACAAACTGACATCATTAAACTCTTATTTGTAAGTTCTTTAGGGTATATGGATGTTCTATTTTTATTTCTTCTAAGAGTAAAATCTATTTTCTGTTGACTCTCCATTAAGCTCATGTGACTGATACATTTTCATCTAATCTATTCCCTTTGTCCTCAGCCATTTTCTAAAACTGCCTTTTGGTGAGTGCTCAGAGAATGCCTATATGTTCAAACAAAATATAAATGATTGCTGATTGCCTACTCCTGGAATAATTTGTGTCATTGCCCTGACTGCTTGGGAGGAGAAACTTCAAAACCAGAAACTTTATTGTTCTTTTTACTAACTCTATTACTGCTTTAATATAATGTATTTTTGCCAAATTGCCTTTTAAAGTAAGTGAATATAGTTCTATCACTAATATTTCAAGTGAAAAAAAGTTCTAAAAAAAAAAAAATGTTTTTCTTTGTCCAAAAGTGAATGAATATTACTAGAAATGGCAAGGTCATTTATACTACCATGTTTCCCTGAAAATAAGACAGGGTCTTATATTTATTTTTCCTCAAGAAGACACCCTAGGGTTTATTTTCAGGGCATGTGTGTTATTTTTTTAAGTATGATACAACAATCTACATTTATTCAAATATACTTAAGTCGTCTTCTTCTGGAACATCATCATAACTCTCCAAACCCCGAATTCCATCCTGAATTTCTTGTGACTCTATTTCCTTTAGAACGATTAACCCCAATCTCTCACATTGAGCAATACAGCTCTCATGGGGCAGATGAGAAGGGCGGCTAGTCTTCTTTACTGCTCCATGATGAAATTCATGGGTTGTGCAGATACACTGTGTAGCCATGACCATCACTAGGTCTTATTTTCCGGGTAGGGCTTATGTGAGCAAATGCTTAGAAATCCTGCTAGGGCTTACTTTATGGGTAGGTCTTATTTTCGGAGAAACACGGTACTATGTAACGCTTCCAATATTAAAGATATTTAGACTCTATCAACAAAAATTTGCTTGGTCTCTACTGTGAACCAGGTGTTATGCTAGTTGCCAAAGATTCAACGTGAAAGAACAGAATCAAGGTCTGTTCTCACAAACGTTTTGGTCTTGGTGCAATGGTACTAATACTTGAGTAAACAAGGAATCCTCCCACTGGAAGATTCTTTAAAAGAAATAGATTGGAACTGAGTTTTGGAATATCTGTTATACTGGGCCAAGGACTCAGAAGTTTACATTTGAGTTAAGAAAGACCAGGTACCTAAAGGGATCTTTAGAAAATATGAATCTAATCAGGCCCTGATTAAAACTTTTCAATGGCTTCCTATTTCCTCTAAGATAAATCCAAATTCTTTAATAAGGTTAACTAAATCTTGCATAAACACTCCCACATACCCTTATAATCTAGTAAGTATCTATGTGTGACAAACTCTTATTTTCTATGTTTTTTTTAAGACATGCTGGTCACAACCCACTAACTTGATTTCACAATCCACTACTAGGTGCCTGCAGTTTAAAAAATACTTTAGAGTACCACATTCTCACTCTTTCTTCTTGATCTTTCCACATGTTCTTTTGCCTGATCCTCAGTCTTCTCTTTTACCTGGCAACTTCCTCTTCTACTTATGATCTCAGCTCTTAAACATCATTTGACTGGCTCTCTTAGATTAGTTCCCCTTCCTCTGTGTTCCCAAATTACACTTAACCAATAGCTATGCTTTATTGTAACTGTACTTACACTAATTGTTTTTCTAGACTGTGAACAAGTAGAGCAAGTATCCATTCTTGTTCACCACTGAATCCCCAGGGCCGAGCCCAGTGCCCGCTACATAGGAGACAATAAATATTTGAGGAGTAAAACAAGGAAATCGACTTGAATAATCTATATATTTAATCACACAATAAAATGATCACCCACTTTTAAGATGGTTATTTCCAAGAAAAATATATTAGTAATCTGTTTTTTACAAATGGTGACTAAGTTCCTAGGCTAGCCTACAAAACACTAGGCTACACACAACACACTTAAGGATGAGAGTATGAGTGCTTATTTCACTCTCTGCAATGACCAATAAGGATGGAACTCTCATTTCTGTAAGTAGGAGAAAACAGGATTAAAGGAACACTTTTCTATCCCTAGTTCTTCCTACTGTAAAGTGACTTATCTAATTCTAAAACAGGGACAAAGGTCAATGTTCCAGATGGCAGATAGGCTCCACCCCAGCGGCATGCAGTGGCTCCCTTGGACTGGCATGCCCTCAAGGAAAGAAAGTTTTCCTTTCCATTTCAATTCTTACCAGGTAAGCTCCTTAGGACAGGACTTTCTCGCTTGGGCTAGAGAGACCTGACTTGTTTTAGGTCCTACAGTTCTAAATTAAGAAGGAACAGAGTAAGCACAGATCTAAGCTGAGTACTCAGGTTTACCAGAAATGGAAATCAATCTATTATTTTAATAGTATTTTAATCCCCATTTGACTTCTTGAATCTGATCTCAATTTGAACAGAACCTGGAGAGAGAAGAGGTATAATTAGCACCTTTAAAAGCTTCAACATGAACAAGAGTAATCCCAGTTTGATTTCTAGGTCCTAGGAGAGCAGTCAGTGAGGAAGAGTAAGGTGAGCCAAAAAGAAAGAGAAATCAAATGAAGGAGGTTTCTTCCACTTTTCCTATTTAGACATTCTTCTTGGGCAACATGGCTAAATAAGTTGATTCTGTCTTTATATCCTACAACTTTTCCTTCCAAACTGTTTCATTTTTGCTTTGCTTTTTCTCATCTTCTAGACCCATCATGCCATCTAAGCTCTCCACTTTCAACATCCATGATTTTGGGCAAGTTTTGTCTAAACTTCCAAAATGTTCCACGATCCCAAAATACATACTTCTCCTATCCCTTCTCAAGTCAAAACTCCCATTTCCTTAGTGTAGTTGATCAAGGAGAAAGTAATCTGACTAAATCCTTTCACATTAAAATAGAATAACTGACAGTTTTAGCCATTTCCACATATATGTTTCCATAGTTGTTCCTTCTATGTATTTTTAAGCTAAATAAATCTTACTACAGTAATTTCAGAGAAAAGATGAGGGATCCCAGTAAGTCTACCATAAAGGAGGCAGGTCAGCTCTGACCATCATTTGCCAGGGGGCATACTCCCATGGCTGTTCCCAATTTTCACTGTTCACCACTTTCAGTCTTCCTCAATAAATGGCATTAAAAACTCCAGGGGCAGACAAGGACAACTTGGGAAAGTATCTGTTGTTGTAGGATATTTGTACATCCAACAGGTAAGTAACAATCAATATTAGGTTGGATAGTTTAAATTTTCAATATGTTTGATGATAATTTTATTAGCTAAAACAAAGGAAAAACACACTCAGGTTATATGCTAAAATTATCAGCCTCATTTTTCTAATAAAGGCAGTGAGACATAAAAGGATTAAATCATGTTTCCATTGTTTTATAATTTATAGGTTGAAGAGCAGGATTAGGCTGCATTTCACACATTTTAATCAGCTGCTTATCCATTATTTCAATATGGAAATCCTTAATTTTATTTTCTATAAAGTTTCTGAAATTTGGTAGTATACTTTTAAACAGTGACAAAGATTCTTTGCTTGACCAAACTTTAGTCAGTGCTCCTGAACCTTCTCTGAGGCCCATCTGTGTACTTCCTTGTAAAATGCAGTTTTAGCAAAAAACCCTGCTAAGTCAGTTTAGCAAGAACCCCTCACCCTTGCTATCTGATCATGCTCAGATACCTGCTGAGGTTCCTCATCTTCCACTATGTCCCATGTGATGTTTGATCACCCTAGCCTGCTTTCCAAAGAATCCTGTTAGGTTGGTTTGGCCTAAATACCCATTAACCCTTATGTTTCTCCTGAGTAGTTTTCTGTCCACTGACCCCAATCTTGCTTCTTGGCTATAATTCCTACTTGCTCATGCTGTATTCAGAGTTGAGCCTAGTCTCTCTCCCTCACTGTAAAATCCCATTCCGTGGTCCCTACACGTATTGTAGTGGTCCTAAATAAAGTCTTACCGTGCTTTAACAAGTATCATTGAATAATTTTTTTCCTTAACAACAGTCATATTAGCTTAATGTAAAAATGAGCTTGAATTCCTGAGAGGTGTCATGTCTTTTTAAGTGGTTTTTGCTATGAAAGACCTGATGCTAAATTTGTGTGTACTCAGAAACTAACCATGAAATAAGCATAGCAGCACTCATTCGGCTGTAAGTAGCTCTCAACTTCAACGCCATAAAAAAATATTTATTTACCCACCCACTTACAAACATAATTGTAATAAAACTATACAAACTTATGAAAATAAGATCCTTCACTTTGCTGAGAAGCATATGAAATTTTGAGTAGTTTGTGCTTGCCATTTATTATTAGTTTGTTTAGTTAGCCAACAACATAAATTATTTGTAATTAAAGTGATACTGGGACTTTTCAAACTGAGCATAGACTATATGAATTTGCCAACTATGGGTAGTCTCTCTTGACTCTGTCAGGAACACCCCTTCTGTGGCTTTTCTTAAGATACCAGAAAATGGAAAGGGGAAGTAAGATGCCCAAGAATTAACAGGCAGGGTATTCTGAAAGACTCACATGGCACTTATTCAACCTTTATCCAAGTATAAACATTACATTTTTTGATATCAGGTTGATTTGGGTTTTTTAGTCAGTGTGAGTAACTCAACCTAGAATATTTTTCTATCAGTGAACACTAAAACTCACCAATAAAAGCCAAATAACCCCATTAAAATATGGGCAAAGGATTTCAATAAACATTTCTTCAAAAATATACAAATGGCCAATAAGCACATAAAAAGATATATGCAACATCCCTAGTCATTAGGGAAATGCGAACCACAAAGAGATATCACTTCACACCCACCCAATAAAAAATAGCCAATAGAAAATAACAAGTTAGTGAGAATGTGAAGAAATCACATACCCTACTCAGTGGGAATGTCAAATGATGTAGCTGCTTAGAAAAGCATGGCAGTTCCTCAAAAAATTAAACATAGAGCAATTCCACTCCTAGGTATATACCCAAGAGCACTGAAAACATATGTCCACACAAAAACTTGTACACAAATGTTCACAGCAGTATTATACACAATGGCCAAAAAGTGGAAACAACCCAAATGCCCATCCACTAATGAACAGATAAATAAAATGTGATATTGTGATACACCAATACAACGGAATATCAAACAGCTATTAAAAAATAAAAGTACTGATACATGCTACAACATGAATGAACCTTGAAAACATTATGCTGTGTGTAAGATGCCAGACACAAAAAGCCACATAGCCTATGCTTCCATTTATATGAAATTTCCACAACAGGCAAATCCACAGAAACAAGAAGTAGAAGTGTCTGCCAGGGGGAGGGGTCAAAGGAAAATAAGGAGTCACTGCTAAGAGAAACAGGGTGTCTGGGGGATGATGATCTGGATAGCGGTGATAGTTGCAAAACTTTGGGAATATACCAAAAGCCACACTTTAGGATGTTTTAAGGTATGTGATATATATTTCAATTTTTAAAATTGCTCATTTACAAAAAAGATGACATACATAATACACATACAAATGTATATAAGTAATAAATGCACTCGTGTCATCTCTTTTTATAAATGCACATTTGGACTTTTAAAATTGAGGTATATCCCATACATATAAAAAGAAAAGAATGAAAGAACACGGGGATGAGGGCAACTGCCGAGCCCTGAAGCAGGAGTCAGGGGTGTGCCGGAGCCTGCCTCAGCAGCATCTCCATCTGAGCTCACCTTCCACCCATCGCTCTGCCACCGCCCGTCCCCAGCGCCCGGGACCAATCGCCGGAGGTGGCCGGCTCTGCTCCGGCGCCGGGACAGCCTCCCCTCAGCCCGAGCTGGGGCGGGCGCGTGGGCCGGCTTTGGGCGCTGCCCGCCGGCCGGAGAGGGGCCCGGGGCGGGCACGGCGGTGGGCACGGCGGCTCCGGCGGGGCCGCGCCCACCGCCCCCGCCCTCCCGAGTCCCGCCGCCGGTCCCAGCCCGGCTCCCGCCCCACCTCCCTCCACTACCTGGGATGCGCCCCAGCGCGGCGCCGTGGCTGAAGCCGAGACTTTCCCTCCATTATCACCTGCCCCGGAGCGCGGCGGCGGCGGCGGGTGAGAGGAGAGGGGACCCCATCTCCTCAGACCGGACCGAGACACCTGGGGCGGGGGATGGCAGGGCATTCACCTCGTCCTCGGGCTCCGGCGGCGGCCGCCAGCCCGCGGCTCCTTCGCGCTGGCGCGCCTCCTCACGCGGTCGCAGCCCCGCGCTGACAGCCCGGGCGCTGGCGCCCGCGGCCCGCTCGCTCCCCGCCGCCCCGCCCCGCCCCGCGTGGCCACCACGCGCAGGCGCAGCCGCGCCGCCGCCCGAGGGGAAGCCGGGGCCTGGTGATGTGGCCGCGGGGCGGCGACCCGGAGTTCGGGCGCCGCGCCTCCCGGAGCCTTGGCTGCGCTGTGACGGACGCCTGCCGGGAGCGGGCTGGACGAGAGCGAGAGGGCAGATTTCAGGGAAGCCTGCCCGGGAGAGAAAGGCTATGGCCTCCTTCAGCAGCCCTCCTCCCCGCCAACCCACGCACGGCCACATCACCCGCTGCTGCAAGGTCCGAACCCCCGAATCCATGACTCATGATTCGTGTTCTCAGACCACGGGCCTCCTTTTGGCTGGGTTCCTGTTTCTTTCTTCCAGCCTGGGATCAAAACCAAGGCACATGCCTTTGGGCGATCGGCAGAGTGTGGGCGGTGCGTGAGGGCCGAGGGCTGAGAGGGCCGAGGGCTGAGAGGGCCGAGGGTGGACCACCGCTTAGGGGTAGGTTTTGAGCACCCCGTCGCACCCTCCCGGCGGGGGGAGTAGCAGGAGCAAAGTCCATGGGGCTCTGAGGACTTGGCTGGGATGCCAGGCTTTTCAAGTTTGCCCACGCTTGCTTTTAAACCTAGGTAAAACTGAGCCAAAGTCTGCAGTGGAAGTCTAAGAGCTCATTTATTTTATTTAACAACTATTTATTGAGCACCTATTGTATATGGTTCAGGTGACGAGATATGCCCCAGGGATACTCCTGTGAACACAACAAAAGTGTTCCCCTCAGGCACTTATTCTGAGGGGAAGACTGTCATTTTAACTAGTACACAGCCAGTGCCTCTTTTCCTCAAATTACAGCTTCCACCAATTCCAAGTCACACCAGTGATTTATTTAGTAGCAGCTTTTGTGGTACTAAAGGACACCAACATACATTTATCCGGTTTTTTTCCTACTGCTTTGCCATCAGACTTTGAGCTTTAACCTTCACCTTCTGGGCAAAGAGTGCTTCTGTATCACTCTTGGCCACCTGCAGTAATGCTTTTTATTCTGGTGTTTTTCACTGCCTAAAATGAAAGTATAACTGCAAGGAATGTGGAAAAGCAGTGTTTTGATTGCATTTCCAACTGGTTTTTGTTCTTATTGTTTTTTGAATTACATATCGCTAGAAAGTAATTAGCTGCACTTGTAAGTTTGCCAGAAGTTCCAGCCCATAGGTGTTCCTCTCCAAGGTCATGGAGTCCTTCAGGATTTCTGCATTAAGCATAAAAGAGACCAACCTCTTTCAGACTTCAAAATTCTACCACAGTTTTCTCTGAGAAAGATGATGGTTTCAACTGCTCTTCATCTCATTAGTTGGCATGTGGCAGACAACCTTTTCATTCTTTGTTCTGAATGCCACCATGCGGTGTATATTTTTGAAATATGTTAAGCTTCAAGGTGGAATCCAAATTTAAATTTCAGCCCTAAAAATAACTCAAGTTGAAATCAGGTGAGGAAATACCCCCTTCTGAAAAATTAGGTTCTAATGTGTGCAGTCAACAACAATCATGTTTCTACTTCCATCTACTGTCTGACAGCTGGCAACTTAAAATGTGAAGCAAGTGGCTTAGAATGAGACAGTGTAGTAATCACTGTTTTGATGATTGATAGAAAAAAGGCCTGGGAGTTATGGGAGTGTATAACAAAGGGAACTTACTGCTCTAAGGGGTAAGAAGGATCTCCTTGAGGAAGTGACATTTAATCTGAGCATTGAAGAATAAGGAGGAGAAGGCTGGCAACAAAGAGCCGGGGGAGGGGTGAGGAGTGCACTTAGCTGTGGAAACTGCAGGTCTGAAGGCCCTTTGGTAGAAAGGGCCCAGCCTGTTAAGGCCTTGGGAAAAGGCCACTGTGGTTAGACTGAAAGGGCTAGTTCTGAAGGGGAGGTGGGTGGACCCTTGCAGGTCATGCTAAGGACCCTGGAATTGATCCTAGAGACAAAGGGAAGCCACTGAATTGTTGGAGAGGGTCCATCTGGACATGATAAGAATTGTATTTGTAAAAGATTATTCTGGCTGCAGAGTGGAGAATGGATAAGAAGGGAGCAGCAGAGGATGTGTGAAGACCAGTTTGCAGCCAGTGAAAATTAGGAGAAGATGGTGGATCAAAGAAAAAGATCAGGGTTAGAATTGTAAGGACTTGATCGACTGCATTTGGAAAGTGAAGGAGAAAACAGTGTCAAAAAAATGACTCCTAAGATACAATATGCTATCGTAAAAAAAAAAAAAAAAGACTCCTGAGTTCTAGTCTAGTTTGAGTTTATTCCATTCACTGACCTGGGGAATGTGGAGGAAGAGGTCGAAGGGACAACTTTGAGTAGATTTAGATATGTTGAGTTTGTTATCCCTGTGAGATGTCCAAGTGAAGATGCTGAGTATATATTTCAAAAATAAATCTGTAACTCAAAGTAGAGATCAGTACTGAAATGAAATCAAAACTAAATTGTAGAAGGGCAAGTAACATGACTTATTTGTAAGAATTTAACTTCTAAACTTTAGAGAAAACCTAGGCAGAAGCAAAGGAAATCTAGCATTTGCTATGTGTGAAACACTTCACAGAGATTATTCATTTTAATCCCTATACCCTATGAAGATGGCATTGCAGTCCCATTTTTCATATGAAGAAACTGAGGATTAAATCCTTGCTTAAAGTCACTCAAATTCCCAAGCCCTACCTCAGATCTATTAAGTAAGAATCTGTGGATAGTTCTGCTGATCACTGAGGTTTAAGAAACACCGTGTGAACTACTTAAAAGTAGGCCCACGAGCCATATAAAATGACCATAAAGAAAAAGGTTTAGAGAAAACCATCATTCAGAGGACAGGCAGCCCATGTGGCAAATGTTCCAGACACATGTCCTGGTTTCTTCCCCCCAACCCCTATTATCAGTGCCCTTTCTGGGAATCTCTAGAATATTAATGTGTTCATTCATGTAGTAAGTAGTTATTATGGGCCTCTTGTGTGTCAAATATGAATCATCATTCATTCATTTACAAATATTTATTGAGCACTTAACTAAATGCCATCCTTTGTCCTATACTCTAGGAATACAGTAGTAAACAAAAATGAATGCCTGCCTTGCAAAGTTCATTCCAAATGGAGAAAGACAATAAATAAATGAAAAAAAATATATATATATATATATTGCCTATCTTGGTCCATTTGGGCTGCTATAAAGGAATGCCTGAGGCTAAATAATTTATAAAGAGGTTTACTTGGCTCACAGTTCTGAGGTGTACAAGGTGTACAAGAAACATGGCACCAAGATCTGCTTCTGGTGATTGCTTCAGGCTGCTTCCACTCATAGTGGAAAGGGAAGGGGAGCTGGCATGTGCAGAGTTCATGTGGCAAGAGAGGAAGCAAGGGTAAGAGGAGGTTCCAAGCTCTTTTTAACCACCAGCTCTCAAGGGAACTAATAGAGTCAGAACTGATTCATTACTGCAAGGACAGCACCAAGCCATTCATGAGGGATCTGCCCCCACGACCCTGGACACCTCCTATTAGGCCCCCACCCCCAACACTGGCATCAAATTTCAACATGGGGTTTGTCAGGGGACAAATACCCAAACTAGAGCATTCTGCCCCTGGCCCCACAAAACTCGTGTCCTCCTCACATTGCAAAATACAATCATCCTTTTCCAATAGTCCCCAAAAGTCTTCTTCCAAACACCAATTCCAAGTCCAAAATCTCATCTGAGACTCAAGGCAAGTTCCTGATTTACCCAAGGCAAGCCTGTAAAATCAAAAACAAGTTATTTACTTCTAAGATACAATGGAGAAACAGACATTGGGTAAACATTCCCATTCCCAAAGAAAGAGATTGGCCAAAAGAAAGGGGTAAAGGACCCCATGCAAATCCAATACCCAGCAGGGCAGACATTAAATCCTAAAGCTCCAAAATAATCTCCCAATACTCCATGTCCCACATCCTGGGCAAACTGGTGTGAGAAGTGAGGTCCCCAGGCCTCAGGCAGCCTTAACCTCATCGTTTTGCTGGATGCAGCCCTAACCTTATCATTTTGCTGGGCACGGCCCACATGGCTGCTCTCAGTGGTTAGAGTTCAATGGCAGAGGCTTTCCGGGTAAAGGTTTCACGATACTGGTAGCTGTATAATTCTGGGGTTCCCAAGGGTGGCAGCCCTACTACCATAGCTCCACTAGGCAGTGTCCCAGTGGGGACTCTGTAAGGAGCTCCAACCATTTCTGCTCAGCATTGCCTTAGTAGAGGCTCTCTGTGGCAACTCTGTCCCTGCAGTAGGCTTCTGCCTGGCCACCCATGCTTTCCTATACATCCTCTGAAATCTAGTTGGCAGCTGCAAAGCCTCCACCATCTTGCATTCTGCATGCCTGACTCAACACTATGTGGAAGCTACCAAGGATTGCAGCTGGCACCCTTCTCGGTGGCAGCCTGAACAGTACCTGGAGCCCTTGGAGCTATGGCTAAAGCCAGAGCAACCAGGGTTCAGGGAGTAGTGCCCCAGGCCTGTCCCTAGAAACCATTCTGTCCTCCTACGCCTCTGAGCCTGTGTTGGGAGTGGCTGCCTCAAAGGTTTCTGAAATGCTTTCGGAATGCCTTTTTCCCTTTGTCTTAACTGATAGCATCTGGCTCCCTTTTATCCATGGTAATCACTCTAGCAAGTGGTTTCTTCCCAACATTCTTTAATTCCTCTCCTGAAATCGTTCTTTCCTTCTCTACCACATACATGGCCAGGCTGAAAATTTTTCAAATTTTTACATTCAGCTTCCTTTTTATTTTATTTTTTCCATTTTTTTTTATTTCAGCATATTATGGGGGTACAAATGTTAAGGTTACGTATATTGCCCTTGCCCCCCTCCCCCCTCGAGTCAGAGCTTCAAGCATGACCATCCCCCAAACGTTGCACATCTCACTCATCATATTTGTATATACCCATCCCCTCCTACCCTCTCCCACCCGCCTGACACCCGATAAATGTTTTTCCTATATGTCCACTTAGGTGTTGATCCGTTAATACCAATTTGCTGCTGAGTACATGTGGTGCTTGTTTTTCCATTTTTGAGATACTTTAGTTAGTAGAATGGGCTCCAGTTCTATCCAGGAAAATACAAGAGGTGCTATATCACCATTGTTTCTTAAAGCTGAATAGTACTCCATGGTATATGTATACGTATATTATTCAGCTTCCTTTTTAATTACAAATTCGAACTTCAGGTCATTTCTTTGCTCTCGTCTGTATCTGACTGTAAGCAGTTAAAAGCAGCCACACCACTTCGTGAACACTGCTGCTTAGAAATTTCTTCTACCAGGTTATTGCTCTTAAGTTCAGCCTTCCACAAAGCTCTGGTGCACGGACACAAGGCAGCCAACTTCTTCAATAAGGTGTAACAAAGGTGACTTTTTCTCCAGTCCCTAGTACGTTCCTCATTTTCATCTGAGATTCTGTCAGCATAGTCTTTTTTTGTTTGTTTTGTTTTTGTTTTTGTTTTTGTTTTTGAGACAGAGTCTCGCTTTGTTGCCCAGGCTAGAGTAAGTGCCGTGGCCTCAGCCTAGCTCATAGCAACCTCACACTCCTGGGCTCAAGCAATCCTTCTGCCTCAGCCTCCCAAGTAGCTGGGACTACAGGCATGCACCACCATGCCCGGCTGATTTTTTTTTTCTATATATATTAGTTGGCCAATTAATTTCTATTTATAGTAGAGATGGGGTCTCACTCTTGCTCAGGCTGGTTTTGAACTCCTGACCTTGAGCAATCCACCTGCCTCGGCCTCCCAAAGTGCTAGGATTATAGGCGTGAGCCACCTCGCCCAGCCTATCAGCATAGTCTTTACTAACTATCAGCATTTTGGTCACAACCACTTAACCAATCTCTAAAAAGTTCCAAATTTTTCTTCTCTCTCTCTCTTATTCTAAGCTCTCCAAACTCTTCCAAGTTCTGACCATTACCCAGTGCCAGAGCTACTTCCACATTTTCAGATATCTATAGCAATGCCCCACTTCCAATACCAATTTTCTGTCTTCTTCATTTGTGTTGCTATAAAGGAATACTTGAAGCTAAGGAATTTGTAAAGAAAAGAGGTTTATTTCACTCATGGTTCTGCAGGCTGTACAAGAAGCCTGGCACCAATGTCATCTTCTGGTGATGGCTTCAGGCTGCTTCCACTCATGACAAAAGGGGAAGGGGAGTTAGCATGTGCAAAGATCCCATGGTGAGAGAGGAAGCAAGAGAGAGAAGGGAGGTTCCAGGCTCTTTTTAACAAATAGCTCTCAAGGGAACTAATAGAGTGAGAACTTACTCATTATTACAAGAATAATACCAAGCCATTCGTGAGGCATCTGCTCCCATGACCCGAAACACCACCTGTGAGGCCCCCACCTCCAACCTTGAGATCAAATTTGAACATGAAGCCAGGCATTGTTGCTCACACCTGTAATCCCAGCTACTTGGGAGGCTGAGGTGGGAGGATCACTCAAGGCCAGGAGTATGAGACCAGCCTGGGCAACATAGCAAGACCCCATCTAAAAAAATTTCGGTATGAGGTTTGGCGGGGACAAACACGCAAACTATAGCATAGCCAAGTAGTGATAAAGACTACAAAAAGAAATAGTTGAGTTTTGAGGCAGGGATAGAGAAGATGTGGAGAGGAGGGGGCACTGTTTTATATAGAGTAATCCAGGGAGACCTTGGTTTGAGCAAAAAGGAATGAGGGAGCAGTTGTGAAATCTGGGGAGAGTACAGCAAGCATGAAGGTCCTGAGACAGAAGTGTGTGTGTTGTGTAAGAGGCAGAGTAAGGAGTCCTGTGTGTCTGGAGTGAAGTGATCAAGGGGAGAGTGGTAGCAGATGCAGTCAGGGAAGTGGCTGGGGCAGGGATGAGGCTTGAAGACCACTGTAAAGCCTTTGGCTTTGACTCTGAGTAAGATGGGAGCCACTGAAAGGAACTGAGCAGAAGTGCCCACTCTGAGGTAGGTTTCCATGGGATCACTGTGGAGAAGTGAGTGAGGGGCCAGGGTGGAAGCAGGAAGACTTATGACGATTATTTTATGGTAATCCAGATGAGAGAGATGGCAGCTCAGACCAGGGTGGTTGCAGAGGAAGTGGTGAGAGGGGGAGAGAGGAGCTGAAAGACAGAATTTGCTAATGGATTAAATGTGGGATTTGGCAGAAAGAGAGGAGTAAAGAATGCCACCAAGGTTTTTGACTCAAGCAACTGGAAGAATGGAGTTGCCATTTGCTGTGATGGAAAAGACTAGTCTTTTCATATGAGATAAATATGAGATCACCTAGTGAGGGATAACTGTTCTAAGTGCCTGTCCCTATGAATGTATTCAGTCCTCACAGTGACTCTCTAAGGTAGATACTGTTATCTTTCCTATTTTATAGATAAGGAATTGAGGCTTTATTCTACAATGTGCCTCAGATTTCACACCTGTAAAATGGGAATAATAATACTACTGAGTTTACCATTGAATTGCCTATGAGGGAAGCCAGACAATTACATAAACAATTACAACAATATCTAGAGCTACAGTAGGGAAAGTCTGAGAAAGTCTGAGGGGCTATAGTTCCACAAAGCAGAAGTATCTTCCAAAGTTTGGGGGTGGAGGGCAGGAAAGGATCAGGGAAGACTTCTAAGAGGATATGATATTAGGCTGAAATTTAAAGGATCAATAGTCATGTTGCTATGGTTGAATGTGTCCCCCAAAGTTCACGTGTTGGAAAATTAATCCCCAATGCACCAATTTTGAGAGGTGGGACCTTTAAGAGGTGATGAGACTCATGAGGACTCTGCCCTCATGAATGGATTAGCATTGTTATCATGGGAATGGGTTTGTTATAAAAGCAAGTTCAGCCCTCTCTTGCTCTCTCTCATGCACTCTCTTGCCCAGGTGATGCCTTCCACCATGTTAAGAAGCAGCAAGAAGGCCTTCACCAGGTATAGCCCCTTGATCTTGGACTTCCTAGCCTTCAGAGCTATGAGCCAAATACATTTTTATTATTATTATTATTCATTTTATTTTATTTTTGAGACAGAGTCTCACTCTGTTGCCTGAGCTAGAGTGCCATGGCATCAGCCTAGCTCACAGCAACCTCACACTCCTGGGCTCAAGCAATGCTCCTGCTTCAGCCTCCCAAGGAACTGGGACTACCGGTGCATGCCACCATGCCCAGCTAATTTTTTCTATTTTTCGTAGAGATGGGGTCTCACTCTTGCTCAGGCTGCTCTTGAACTCCTAACTTCAAGCTATCCTTTCTCCTTGGCCTTCCGGAGTGCTGGGATTACAGGCGTGCCACCATGCCTGGCCCCAAATAAATTTGTGTTCATTATAAATTAAGCAATCTGTGATATTCTGGTAAAGCTGTATAAGATGAACTAAGAGACATACTAAGGGAAATTTTAGGAAGGGGGATAGGAAAGGAAGCAAGAGTATTCTAGGCAGAAGGAACTACTTTTGCAGAAAAAAAAAGGAAAGAAAGCAATTTTGAGTAATTGAAAGAATTTCAGCATGATGTTTGTATCTCTCTTAGAGTACTTTGTTGATTGGTCTCTACTAAGATTTTTCTCCATGAGCACAAGGCAATGCTTCAAGACATCATACATTCCTGATGTCTTTAGAGTGTATATCTGAGAAAGCAGAGGTCTGCTCTCCTTGGATTACTATTGAGTCCCTGTCATTCCTCAACCATGCCCATGAGTTTCTGCCTCCAGATTTTGGACTTGCTCTTCTCTTTAGGACATTCCGTTCTCCCAGAAACCTTAATGAATCTATACCCGCAGGTGGACTCAAGGGTCTCTCCTCTTTGTTTCTATGACAGCCATTGAAGAACATGACCACACACTTACGAATAACAAATTGTAAAGGTTTACTTACCTGTCCATCTCTCTATGAGGTTGTCACCAGTTTCTTTATATCTCCTTTGTATCTCAAGCTAGCACAATATTGTTATCTCTAAGTGAATACTCAATAATTTTCCCCCTGAAATGAGTGTATGGATACATTTAAGTTTGCCTCCCTTTACTGTTAATGGTACTGCTACCAGCCTTTTGATTTTCTATTCTGGTTCCACTCCTGGCAGAATTATTAATTTATTTTAAAGTTTTAATTATATGTTACATTATTCTGGCTTCCTTAACCTGATTTTGTTAGATTTTCGCCAGGAGGCAGGCTTTCTGCAACACTGGGATGCTTTTCAGGAACGTCTGGACATTGACTATAGGATGTTTTTCAGGAACGTCTGGACATTGACTATAGGATGTTTTTCAGGAACGTCTGGACATTGACTATTCTTCTGGGGATGAGGATGTGCCCTCCTCCATACTGTTCGGTTTAAGGACCACGCAAACCAAACATTTGTAACCCTTCCCTTAAATGGATGCTCATCTATCCACAAAAAGACTTGTGTAAGGCTGTTCATAGCAGCTTTATCATTGTAGTCCAAAACTGGAGAGAATCCCAAAGCTCATCAACCGGAGAATGGAAGAAAACTAATTTGGGTATATTCATATAATAGACTACCACTCAGCAATAAAATGAAACAAATTATGGATATACTCAACAAAGTGGATGAATTCACTGACATTATGCTGAGTGAGAGCCCTGACAGAAAAAAACAAATGCACATACTATACTTCTGTAACAGAGTACCACAAATTTAGTAGCTTAAAATAACACATATTTTTTTATCTTACAGTTGGGTAGGTTAGAAGTTTAATAAACATTTCATTGGACTAGAATCAAGGTGCCAGCAGGGCTGCATTCTTTCTGGAGGCTGCAGGGGAGAACTCTCCCCCACCCCAACCCATTCCAGAGGCCACCCACATTCCTAGGCTCCAGCAGCCTTCTGCCATCTCCAAAGACAGCAATCTTTGAACCTGCTTCTCTCCTCACATTTTTCTCTGCCTCCTGCTTCCACTTTAAAGGACCCTTGTGATTACATGGGACCCACCCAGATAATCCAGGATAATCTCCTTTTTAAAGTTAGTGATCAGCAAACTTAATTCCATTTTGCCATGTGACCTAAGATATTCACAGGTGCCAGGAATTAGGACATGTACATCTTTGGAGTGGGCATTATTCTGCTACCACACTGTGGGATTCCATTCACATGAAGTTCTAGAGACAGGAAAACTCACCTGTAGAGAAAGAAAGAGAGAGAGAGAAGAGAAGAGGAGGGGAGGGGACGGGAGGGGAAGAGAGGGAGGAAGGAAGGAAGGAAGGAAGGAAGGAAGGAGGGAGGGAGGGAGGGAGGGAGGGAGGGAAGGAAGGAAGGAAAGAAAGAAGGAAGAAAGAAGAGGAGGAGGAGAAGGGGAAGGGGAGAAAGAAGAACAAAGGAGGGTCCAAGGGGGAGGGGTTGGCAAGGGGGAGATGAAGAAGAAGAAGAAAAAGAAAGATGATTGCCTTTAGGTGGAAGAAGATTGACTAGAAAGGAGCATGAGGGAACTTTTTCTGGGGTACTAGAAATATTCTGTGTCTTAATAGGCATGTGGGTTAAATGTGCATACAGATTTTTCAAAAACTCATCAAATTGTAAGATTTGTACAAGTTGCTATATGTTAATTTTACTTGCAAATAAAAGAACATTATAAATAAATATTGACCTATAGATTTGCTTTTCACGGTGCTATGTATGAGCAATTATGAAGCTAGTTTCTGAGTATTCAGAGTAAATATATCCGAGATAATGAAAGTAATTTTCCAGTGGTATGCTGCTAAACTCCAGAGAGTGGTATGTGGCTCTCTGGGTAAAAACAAACCCTTGATTTGTAGCATTTGCCAATTGCTATGGTGTAAATACTTCCATGGCTGATTTCAAGCTAAAACCAACTCACAAAATTAAAAATGTTTAGTAATCAGTGGCATGTGCTAGTTCAAGCTGGCACATTGCTGCAGGTCCTTCATTGTCCAAGTTTTAAAATATGCATAGAGAGATATAGAAATAAATACAGATATATGAGAATATGAGTGAGTGTGTGTGTGTGTGTGTGTGTGTCATTGCCCTCTACAATGAGAGGGCCTAAGAACTAGGGCCCATTGGCATTGCACATCTAGCTTCTGTATCTTACTTTCTAAATACCATTCTTCACATAAAAGGAACCAGTGCTCCTTGAAGAACAGACTAATTCCAGGGCTGAGAAAGGAAAAGTACAAAATGAGCCTGAGATAACTTATTGCACCAGAAATTAAGGAAGTGCTTAAAGAACGATAGACACATATAAAAAGGAGAGATGTGCAGATTGAAAGAGCTCCACTCAATTTTAGTATCTAACTGAATTGTGATAGTAATGGATTTAAACCCATTAAATAAAATAAATGTCCATGCATCAAAACTGATGTAAATAAATGAAGGAATAAGTAAATGGGAGAAGAGAAAGCTCTGTCTCACAGTAGACTACCAACTAATACATAGAGAACAAATGAAAGCATTAGGAAAATCATCAATAGATGTGAAAATTAGGAAATCTATTAATAAGTTTAGTATGTTTACATGTCTCCTCAAAAATACTTATTAATTACAAAGAGGAAAGTAGTTATTTTACAGTGCAGAAATCTGACAGTTACCACCATGCCCAAGTGATTATAAAGTTAACATCACCAGTAATGAGACAAATCCATATCATGTGCCTCCTGGTGTGATGGAATGAGAAGGATCTAATATCACTTCTGTGGTATTCTTGCCAAAAATATATCTCTGAATCTAATCATGTGGAAACAGCAGACAGACCTAAACTGAGGGACATTCTAAAAACTCTTTAGCCTAGCCTGTCCAAAGATGTTACAAGTTATGAAAGGCAAAAATGACCAACAAACTGTCACAATTAATGAGAGAAAACTGAGTGTGATGCATGATTTTGTGTTGGATCCTGTGCTAGGAATAAGATAAAGGTATACATGACAGTATTGAAATCATTGAAATTTGAATACGGACCTGGATTTCATAATAGTATGATATTTATATTAAATTTTCTGTTTTTGATCATTGTACTCTGGGTATATAAAGGAATATTTTTTACTTAGGATTTACACACTGAAGTATTTAGGGGTAAACAGTCATGAAGTCTACAATTTGCCCTCAAATTATTCAAAAAAAAATTGAGAGTGGGGAGAGAGAGAGAAAATATAATA
>VSMD01083055.1:0-24240 GCA_008750895.1 Mirza zaza | reverse complement strand
TGATATAGCACATCTTATATTTTCCTGGTTAGAGCTGGAACCCATACTACTAAGTGAAGTATCCCAAGAATGGAAAAACAATCACCACATATATTCACCAGCAAACTGGTATTAACTGAGCAGCACCTAAGTGGACACATAGGTACTACAGTAATAGGGTATTGGGCAGGGGGAGGGTGAGGGGGTGGGTATACACATAAATAATGAGTGACAAGTGCACCGTCTGGGGGATGGTCATGCTGGAGACTCAGACATGTGGGGGGAGGGGGGAAAGGGCATTTATTGAAACCTTAAATTCTGTATCCCCATCATATGCCGAAATAAAAAAAAAAAGAATGAAAGTGGGAGGCAAGCCTAGGAAAAAGATATCATGAGCTCTCATTTAACTCTGCAAAGCCAACTTCTACTCCTGATTACCTAGTCCACGTAGAGTCCTGGGAGGTGGTAGAATATTTTTCATAAGGAGCTAGGGCATCCTGCATCTCCTCTGTTATTCTTGGTCAGAGGTTCTCTAGCCTTAATCCATAATCAGACACCCATTCATTGGCCAGGCCCGGAAGTAGTCAGGAGGCTGACCTGCGTTCTTCTCCAGCATTGACATGCAAAGGCAGAGTGCTACGGCATTAGTCATCTGTCAAAAACCTGACTGTTTATGGCTTTCAATTCACCATCATCCTTTTTTGATATTGTCCTGTATCTTCCAGAGCATTTCAGTCATGTACCCTGCGTGCCTCCTACATTGGTGCATTAATACCTCTTCCCTTTCACGCTGAAGCTGTGCCCCCTTGAAAAGAGGTTCAGCCCTCAATGAAAATTCCTTTCAGGAACAGGGTAAATGGCTTCTCCAATAGTGTGTTCTTAAGCTGAATGTGTGAAACCGAGATAGGGAACTGGCAGGCACTGCTTTGAGCATTGCTTCAGGCACTGCTTTAGGCATTGCTATAGGTATGGCTTAATTGTGCAAGCATTGTTTAACTGAGCCATGAAGTCTCCAAACAAAGTTTCAAACAACCCAATCAAAACAAGATGGAAGCAGGACAAGTTCCAACCAGTTGAAACCCAGATGGTAGAGAATATTGACTGCCTCTTGACCTTACAGCTTCATTATATACTTCATTACTATAAAAGTTTCTAAGAAAATCTCCCACTCCCATCATGCACCTGATGCCATGATACTTCCTGTTTGACCATATTTAGTCAAAAGAGGGCATCACCCTAATTCCAGGAAAACATCTCCCTTTTCTAAGAAGTAACATGAATATTCCCCCCTTGTTTACCCTATAATTAAGCTGTTGCTTAAATAGAGTGACTCAAGGAACCATGGGGCTGGTTCTCCTCCACAGGGAGAACTAGCCTCTACTCTGTCTGTGGAGTAGAATTTCTATGCTTTCTAAATAAAACTCACTTTCACTTTATACTGACGGCTGGCTCCTGAATTTTCTTGTGTGAAGCCAAGTACCTACTTGACTTCAAGTGGCTCCTGACATTGGGAGTCACATTCCTGTGTCAAAACTGCTAGAAGGCTTGCACTGGGAAGTCGAGACCAACCTGTAGCCTGCTGTGGTGGTATAGGATGTGATCAGGACTAAGGAAAGTTAAGGAGGGTGGAAGGGCAGGCTTATAGCACTATGTAGCTCTGCAGTTTAGAGCCAGATATTGAACAAGCAGGGAGGTTATAGCCAGATGATCCATGTGATTTCACAAGGGGCAGTCATTCTTAATCACAGTTACCACCTTAACCAGCAACCTGGCCTACCCCTGTGAGAAGCAATGGAGATATTCATTAGTAGTTTTATTTATTTTTTAACTTTGAAAAACTGAATCATTAGAGGCTAGCTTGTATATTAACTTCAATAGCCCTCATTCGTATCTATTATCTAGTTATCCAGATCAGAGTTTCTCAGCCTTGGCACTATTGACATTTGGGCCAGATAATTCTTTGTTGCAAGAGTCTGTCCCATGGATGTTTAGCAGTATCATCACTGGCTACTATCTACTAGATATCAGTAGCTTTCTCCCCCCTCTTCCATTGTAGCAATCAAAAATGTCTCCAGACATTGTCGAATGTCCCCATTTGGGGAGGCAATATTACTCCCATTTAACAACCTCTAATCTATATCTATCTATATAATAGAATCAGTTATCTTTTGCTGCATAATTAACCACCCCAAAACTTAGTGGCTTAAAACAACAGCTATTGCTCCATGTTATCAATTAGTATCACTCATGTTATTACATTACAGTGAGAGCTTGGTCGAAGCACCTCTTTTCTTTACATGGCCTCTCTCCATGTGGTGTCTCATCCTCCAGGGCAACTCCATGCAGTCTCTTTCTCTTTAGCAAGATAGCTTGGACTTCCTTATAACATGGCAGCTGGGTTCCAGGAGAAAGGAAGTGGAAGTTGTCAGGCCTCTTAAGATTTGAGATACTGACACAATATTACTCCTGCTACATTTCATGCCAAAGCAAGTCACAGGACCAGCCTAGATTCAAGGGA
The DNA here is from genome assembly GCA_008750895.1 of Mirza zaza. Taxonomy (NCBI): domain Eukaryota; kingdom Metazoa; phylum Chordata; class Mammalia; order Primates; family Cheirogaleidae; genus Mirza; species Mirza zaza. The sequence goes on along the minus strand of VSMD01083055.1, from coordinate 21,743 downwards.
AGGAGAAATAGACTCCATCTCATGATGGGAGGAGTAACATGTACATACAGGGAAAGGTGGACTTGTTGGCTGACATCATAGGAACTAGCTACTACAATTATATACACATGTATATATATTCTTCCCTCATAAACATATATTTTATTTTTTCATGTTATAATTTCAACATTCTTTTTTATTTATGATTGGCACATAATAATTGCACATATTTATTGGGTACAATGTAATGTTTCAATATATGTATACATTGTGTAATGATCAAATCAGGTTAATTCACATATCAATCACATTAAATGTTTATAATTCCTTTGTAATGAGAACATTCATGAGCGTATAGATATTTATAATTGTTATATCTTCTTGATGAATTGATCCCTTTATCATTATATAATGGCATTCTTTGTCTCTTTTTACAGTTTCTGACTTATAGTCTATTTGTCTGATATAAATTGATATAAATATAGCTATACCTGGTTTCTTTTTATTTCTATTTGCATGGAATATCTTTTTATATCTCTTCACTTTCAGACTATGTGTGTCCTTAAGGCTGAAGTACATCTTCATAGGGAGCATATAGTTTATATTTTTTATCTTTTCAACAACCCTATGTCTTTTGATTGGGTAATTTAGTACATTTAAATGTAAAGTAATTATTGATAAATAAAGACTTAACATTGCCATTTTAAACATTGTTTTCTGGCTTTTTTGTAGTTATTTTGTGCCTTTCTTTCTCTCTCACTGTCTTTCTTTGTGATTTGATATTTGTTTTGTAGTAGCGTGCTTTGATCCCTTTATCTTTTGTGTATGTGGTATAGGCTTTTGCTTTGTAGTTACCATGAGGCTTATATAAATTATCTTACAGTTATAACTTTTATAAAAGTCTTTTTAAATCTTATAACAGGATGGGCATAGTGGCCCACACTTTTAATTCGAGCACTTTGGGAGGCTGAGGTGGGAAGGTTACTTGAGGCCAGGAGTTCAAGACCAGACTGAGAGAGAACAAGACCTCATCTCTACAAAAAAAAAAAAAAAAAGAAGAAGAAAAATTAGCCAGATGTGGTGGCACACACCTATAGTCACAGCTACTTAGGAGGCTGAGGCAGGAGGATCACTTAATCACAGGAGTTTGAGGTTGCAGTGAGCTATGATGATAGCTCTGATACCCTGTCTCTAAATAAATAAATAAATAAAATATGATAACAACTTAGCTGTTTCTTCTTCTTCTTTCACCTCCTCCTCCTCCTCTTCCTCCTCCTCCTCTTCCTCCTCCTCCTCTTCCTCCTCCTCCTCTTCCTCCTCCTCCTCCTTCTACTCCTCCTCTTGCTGCTTCCGCCGCCTCTTCTTCTTCTTCTTCTTCTTCTTCTTCTTCTTCTTCTTCTTCTTCTTCTTCTTCTTCTTCTTCTTCTTCTTCTTCTTCTTCTTCTTCTTCTTCTTCTTCTTCTTCTTCTTCTTCTTCTTCTTCTCTTTCTTCTCCTTCTCCTTCTTTTCTTTCTTCTCCTTCTTCTTTCTTCCTCTTCCTCCTCTTCTTCTTCCTTCTTTCTTCTTCTTCCAGGGTCTCACTATATTGTCCAGGCTGGTCTTAAACTCCTGGCCTCAAGTGATCCTCCTGCCTTGGCTTCTCAAAGTGCTGGGATTACAGGTGTGAGCCACTGCACCCAGCCAACAACATAGCTTCAATCATGTACAAAAACTACATTTTTACTTCCTTTCCTCCCACATTTTGTTTGTTACCTTTACCAGTGAGATTTATACTTTCATATGTTTTTGTTTCATTTTGTTTTGTTATTTTTATTTTATTTATTGATGAGATTTTATTTCAAAGTATTAATTAAGGGGTACAAGTGTTTTTATTACATGGATATCTTGTGTAATGCTTAAGTCAGGACTCCAGTAAGTAAGTTTTTATCCCACATCCATCCCCCAGCCTCCTTCCTTCATGGTTTTGCATGTCCTTTATATAGCTTTGTGCCCATGTGTACCCATCTATTAGCTCTCACTTATTCATGAGAACGTATGGTGTTTAGTTTCATATGTTTTTATGTAACTCATTAGCATTATTTTCTTTCAGCTCAAAGAAGTCCCTTTAGGATTTCCTGTAAGGCAAGTCTAGTGGTGATGGACTGACTCCTTCAGCTTTCTTTACCTGGAAGTCTTTATCTCTCCTTAATACTGAGTACATTTGTTTGTGTATTGTTTTTCTGAATTTGTTTAGTTATCTATTTGTATTCTCTTGTAGCTCATTGAGCTTCCCTAAAATAATTATTTTGAATTCTTTGCAAGTCAATTTGTAGATGTCAATTTCTTTGGGGTTGTTTACTAGAAAATTATTGTATTGCTTTGGTCATGTCATGTTTTCTTGATTTTTTATTTCCTTAAAGTTTTGTGTTGCTGTCTTTACATTTAAAGCAGCAGTCTTCTCCTCCAGTCTTTATTTACTGTCTCCAGGAGAGAAATAACTTCACTAAATAGCTCAGCTAGGGATTCTAAGGTTCTCTCAGACATTTTCTATGGATATATCCACTCCACCCTTCTTGTTTCCTCTTAGAGAAAAATTATTAAGACTGTATGCCTTCTCTTAGTCCTGCAAAGTGAATCCAGGTACTGACAACCTCCAGTTTGTTTTCCTTAGGGTTGTATCCTGAAATGCTAAGGTTTTGTACCTTCTTCCAATCCCACAGAGTCAGGCTGGCTGATCATAGATGCTCACAAACTATCTTCAGAGGCTCACATTTGCCATTTGCAAGGGTAGGCATGGTAAGCCAGCCATGAGTGGGAGAGGGTAAAGCATGTACAGCATTAAAAGTTCAGGTTTGCTAATGGAATCTGTGAAGTGGTTAGTAGGATCTGTGGCCTTTTATTGAGTCCAAAGCCCTGGTTTCTGTGAGTCTCTTCCTCTCTTCCCTGCTGTTAGCTTCTCCCAACCACTGGGCTGTGCTGATCACCTCAGTATTCTGTGTAGGACAAGAAAGAAGTTGCCCTCTTGGGCAGCATCCTGCATGCCTAGGGAAACTGTGTATTCACTCACTATTCTCTCACTTTTCCCTGTGGGATAAATTGCAGGCTGATGGGGTTTCTCTTGGCACTGAGCTGTGCTCCCTTGGGGAAGGGGTGATGGAGGAGAAGCAAAACTCTTCTTATCCTCCTCATTGCATTTATTTTCAGATTTTTCACTCCAGTGGTGTTCTGGAACTTCTCCAGTGGACTTCTGGACTCTAATTAAGGTATTCTGATCTGTGAGTGGTTATAAAACTCTATATTTTTGAGGGGAGAATAGTACAAAATATCTATTCTGCATCTTACTTGTTTCATTCCTATCTCTAATATTTCTATAGTGCTAAATATAAAGAAACATGTTAACTCACATAATAGCTGCACACACAAACTCTGTGATGTGGGTATTATTATTATCCCCTTGGTATAGATGAAGAAACTCAGGCTTAGAGAGGCCCAAGGTCTCATAGCTAGAGAGCCAGGCAAAGTCCAGATTTAAATCCAGGCACTCTAGCTCAATAGAATAGTGTTCTTAACCACTTTGTTATAATGTTATAGAATAAACATGCATACAGTTTGTGTTCCATAGTTCATGTTATATATAAGAAGAGATATTGAAAATGTGAATAATTAAACGAATGTTACAGAAGTAGCTGTAGAAATTACAAACTGTTTCTCAATCCAGTGGTTGTTTTCATCTGGGCCAAATCAAGCAAATATGTCTTCTTCCTCCAAGGAGTCACATAATCATGACTTACCACTTAATCATGGCTTAATCTATAATTTGCCTTATAGATTATGCATACTTTAGTACAAACACATTGCTACTGAGTAAAAATTACGGTGTTACTTTAAAAGACAACGAATTATTTCAAAAGTTATGCCCACCAAACAAGCAACATATTTTTAAACCGTAATTTCACAAGAGTACTAGAAGCTTAAATACACTTTCAAAATAGCCTTCAGACACCAGGGAAATTTATACAAGGCACAGTTTGACATAGCGAACTCTAGCTTTCCATTGTTAGCCTCAAAGCCAAGTCAATATGAATGCTGGGTGGTGGAAAGCTCAGAGGGCCACTGCATGTTTCAGCTCTTTCTGGGGCTCTGGATTTTGACCTCTGAACACAGTGACAAAGCAGAGCACCACTCTGAAGGGAATGGGCCCAAAGACATCTGAATTTCTTTCCCTCCATGTGCTGTGCTATTGCCTAATTTTTATGTATCTCTTAGGAACCAATGACAAATGATTCAGATGAATCCCAAGTTGTCTCTTTAGGGTTCCCAGAAAATGAGAGGTTTTTATGTCTGAGTACCCTATGAGAGCAGATATAACTGACATCCATTTTATTTATTTTTATATTTAAAGGATTTCTAAGCCTACAGCCTTTACACATGCTGACCTGCCTGGAGAGCCCCAACCTATGCACAGCCCTGCTTGCAATATCCTATGCTGATGATCCAAAGACATTTGAGGATCATAATTCTGGGGTCACCACCACTTGCAGCTATCATAAACACTTTTGAAGCAAATGAAAAATAGGAAAGGTTTTTCAAAAAAACTTTTAAGATATAAATTCTACTGAAGTAAGAAGAGATTGCAGTGATAGAAAACACTCATCTTATCTGAAGTAAATCCCGTAAACTTCAACAATTTAAAACTATCTGACAGATATGAAAACAATATCAAAAAAGGAAGTGGTCCTGTGTACAAATAAGAGAACAAAAGATTACAATATTTAGTCATAAGACATTTTGACAGGAGGTTGTTTCAGTGAAAGCACACTGTAAGTCTTACAGCGTGGACAAGTCATCCATTTAATTAGTATCACTGTTCCCTATTCTTGCTAATAGTCTGTCAAGCACTGAAGATAGAGCAGTGAACAAGACACAAGTTCTGCCTTCTTGAAGTTTATAACTATCATGGGGACATATAGGTAAACAGGCAACTTGAATTTCCACAATTGGGATGAATGCACCTTGGTAGCACATAGGTTGCCTGATGCAGCTAGAGTATTCATCTGAAAGATGAAGTTAGAGAGGAGAAAGAAATGGAGGGGAAAATAAAGATGCAAGTGGTGGTAGTAAAAGTGGAAACCATTCCAGGCAGAAGCAGAAGCAAAGGGCAGCTGAGAAAGTCTTGTGTGCTAAAGCAACTGCTAGTAAGTTCAGTTTGGCTAGAACATATAGTTGCAGCAGGAGTAGTAGGCATATACGAGATTGAAGAAGTAATCAGGGGTCATATTCTGAGGTTCTTGTAAGACTAGATTCTTTGTATTCCTAAGGCAATATGGAGCCTAGAAAGGTGTGCCATTGATCTGTTTAGTCTTTACCCTACTCATTTCAGGAGTGCTGGCAAGGCTGGCTTCATAGGCATGTGACCAGTACAGTTACACAAGGCTCCATGGTTACAATGGCTCTGTGCTTGGGGTTTAATGCTACGTGGTTGACATCTCCAAATTCATAATTATTTGATTTTTGAATTTGTGTTTTATAAACAATATCTTAAGAGACGTTGAGGCATGTGCAAGGAGTTTGGAGCCTCAGCTCAGGGAAGATCTCACCTCCTGCCACCTCCCTAGGGCAGGTTCTCAGCCATGTGCTAGCCCTGCCTCTGATACCCCATGCCCCGTCTGATCTCACCTCCAACAGCTGATGCCCTTTGACCTTGAAAAGGGTCTGGGTGCTAGTGTGGGGAGGGCAGGGTTGTGTGCCTACACTCTGTGGCAATGCTGGGTGAGCATTCAGTCATTGTCCCTGCCCAAGGATGGTAGTACCATGGCATATCAGGTAGGTAGCTATGTGTTAATAGAGGCAAGTTCCTTGCCCACCCCTGATCTAGGCACTGAGTGACACAGAGGTTTAAAGATCTTTAGGTGCCACCCATCTTCCATGTGTTGGAGCAGCATATGATGGGAAGAACAATGGCTGGACTTCCCCAGGCTCTGCCTCCCTGTTGGGGTATTGGTTCAGCAGCTGGCGCGCGAGAGAAACCGTTGACTATCAGACTCCAGCAAGTATACTTCATGTAGCAGGGCAGAAGCCTTGGATGCCTGGGAGAATCCGCACTTGTCCCATGAGTGTCCTGTGCTGGGAGCACTCTCTTAGCTGACTCCGTGCCTGAGGGATCCTCTCTTTCCTTTTCCAACTTCCCCAATCTGGCTTGTGTCTATCCCTTCTGACCAACTTGAGGCACCTTCCAGGGACGAGCCACAAAATATAAATTGTGAAGTTTTGGTGGTTCTGCATATGAGTTAAATACTCTAATATTTGCATTTCAAAATGGCATTGCACAATATAAAGAGGAAACTAAAATTTATGCCAATAACTTAAAAGTTTTGACTTTTCTTTGATCACAATGATATTAAATTATAAGTTAAAAAAACACTATGACAAGTCAAGAGAGATGAGTAAGAAAGGAGAAAAACCTTATATATACTTTTCTGACATTATTTTCCTGCTTTTTGAACAAGAGGCCCCACGTTTTCATTTTGCCATGAGCTACTAAATTATGCAGGTAGTCCTGGTGACTGGAAAGCACAAATAAACCTAAAATAAGAGGTCCCTAGGGTGGGAAGAGGCTAAAATTTGACTTCACCTATAGGATATGATGACTAATCATTCATTCTTAAGTGATATTTTTCAAACTTTAGCCCCCATTAGAATCACCTAGAAGGCTTCATAGAATTCAGATGACTGACACCCCACCCTTACAGTTTCTCATTTGGTAGGTCTGAGTGTGGGCACAAGATTTTGCATTTCTAACTAGTTCCCAGGTGATGCTAATGTTGCTGGTCCGAGGACCACACTTTGAGGCCCACTTGTCTAATATTATGCTAGGAAGGACCAGTGCGTGTTTAGATGTGGAGAGGTGGTAATGAAGAGTCCAGGAGAACTTCCTTGAGTGAATATTGACAGAGCTAGAGGGTGACCTAGAGGGAGAAAGGCCCAGAGGATGAACGCTATCGACTTTACAATTTTGGCCAGGCCCAGGCCCAGCCCACAGCTTAACCCTGGGGCCTATCAAGTTGAACACTCCATGGAGCAGGGAGGGAAGCCACTGGATTTCGGCAGCTCCATACTTTACATGCCCTGATATAATACAGGTCTTTAAGGGAAAGGAGATGAGGTTGACTTCTGCCAAGGGATAGTGCAGACTCACTAAGTGTACTCCCAGGTAAAGCCACATATTGAGGTTATGGCTTCAGCTGCTACCCTTTGAGGAGCCCTGTGCTTCAAATGGAAACCAGAGGCCAGAGATACTTAGCGACACCAAAGATCAAGTGATGCATAGGACAGTCATGGGGAGAGCCCTTTAGTTGGTACTCACATTGACCAGAAGCCCCATATACTGCCAGCTGGTGAACCACCTTTTCCTTTTACCTCAAAAAGGCAGGCAGAAGCAGTGGTGATGTCACTGAGGCTGAAGCTAGTCAATGATGTTTTCTCCCTCATTTCTCACATCACCTTCAGACCCAGATAACTCATGGGTAACATCTTTTCTGTCCTTTTCTTTCCCAGCATCCTTTCCTGTCAAGCTTGTACTATTTCTGAAGCTTGGACTTTCAGTTACTCTCATCATGCTTCCCTCAGAGTATATTTAATCCATTTGTCCCTTGGAGGCAGATGATTTGGGGCTGCAAGGAAAAGAAAAGGCATAATCATGGCATGGCAGTTTTCCTGGCAGCTCATACCTCTTCTCTGAGGACTCCCTCAGCTCTTGCTGAGTGGGTAATGGGCCACACAAGCCTGTCCCCTGGTCACAAATGATTGTACCAGGATATGTACCTGATCCAAGCTGGGCCAATAAGTTTCTTTTTTCTAAGTGTTTGTTTTTAGAACAGTGGGGATTGAATTCAGTGTTGTGTGCTCAAAGGTGGGGAAATGGTATAAAGATGTGATTGAGGCCAACTAATTTAGCCTCTATTTAAGTGCAACAGAGAAAGTGTGTACATAGATAGAGGATTAGTCAGATGAAAAGAAACCAGCTCTATCAGCTCTTTCTGCATTTCCAGCTCCTGGCTCGACTGCTGCCTAAAGCATGGCTGTGTGCCTCCTGCCCCTCTGCATTCCTTAGTTTGTGATCCCCATACTCCATTTTCAAAGCCAGAACAATGAGTTGGGTTTTTCTCATACCATGTCTCTCTGACTCCTCTCTTCTGCCTTCCTCTCTTACTTTCAAGGGCTTTGTAATTCAATTGTCACCCAGATAATCCAGGGTAATCTCTCTAATTTAAGGTCAGTTTATGAACAACTTTAATTCCATTTATAAAGTCCCTTTTGTCATGTATAATAAGTGGCGTGTTTAACAGGTTCTAGAATTAAGATATAAACATCTTCAGGGGACCATTATACTATCTATCACAGATGTAAATGTTTAGAAAAATATTTAATACCAAAATCGATTAGAGAAGAATTAAAACCCTAAAAAGAACAATTATTTTTTTATAAATTTGCTCAATAGTCAAAAATCTACCCCAATGCAAAAAAAAAAAAAAAAAGACAGACTAATACCATTTTGGTTTTTTATTTCAAAATATTAAGAGCATACAAATGTTTTTGATGCACAACTTCAGATAGGGCTATAAATGTGACCATTACTCATTCCATGTGTTCATTGTACCCGTTAGCTGGGTTTGGGCTGGGCCTTCCTCTCATTCGCCCTGCCCCCTGCTTGATTTCCAGTGACTTTTACTTCCTCCTGTGCACTTCTGTGTGCATGGGTTAGTTACAATTTATTGGAAAGTACATGTCACGTTTGTTTTTCCATTTTTTTTTTTTTTTTTTTTTGAGACAGAGTCTCACTTTATTGCCCAGGCTAGAGTGAGTGCCGTGGCGTCAGCCTAGCTCACAGCAACCTCAAACTCCCGGGCTCAAGCAATCCTGCTGCCTCAGCGTCCCAAGTAGCTGGGACTACAGGCATGTGCCACCATGCCCGGCTAATTTTTTTCTATATATATTAGTTGGCCAATTAATTTCTTTCTATTTATAGTAGAGATGGGGTCTTGCTCTTGCTCAGGCTGGTCTCGAACTCCTGAGCTCAAATGATCCGCCCACCTCGGCCTCCCAGAGAGCTAGGATTACAGGCTTGAGCCACCGCACCCAGCCTGTTTTTCCATTCTTGAGATACTTCACTTACTACAATGATCTCCAGTTTCTCTCAAATTGCTACAAAGTCATTAAGTCATCCATTTTTATGGCTAAGGAGAACTCTATGGTATACATATATCACATTTATTAATCCATTCATGTATTGATGAGCACTTGGGTTGCTTCCACATCTTTGCAATTGTGAATTGCAACATTTCAGTGTGGGTATCTTTTTGATAAAATAACTCCTTTTCCTTTAGGTAGATAGCCAGTAGTGGGATTGCTGGATTGAATAATGAGTCTACTTTTAGCTCGTTGAGGAATCTCCATACGATTTTTCATAGGAGCTTTCACTAATTTGCAGTCCCATCAACAGTATATAAGTGTACCTTTCTCTCAGCATCTGTGCAAGCATATATTGTTTTTGGACTTTTAAATAAAAACCATTCTAATAGGAGTAAGGTGGTATCTCATTGGACTTTACTTTGCTTTTCCCTGATGATTAATGATGTTGAGCATTTTTTTCATGTTTTTTGGCCATTTGTCTTTCTGCTTTTGAAAAACTTCTGTTCATGTCTTATGCCCATTTTTCAGTGGGGTTGTTAATTTTTTCCTTGATGATTTGTTTGAGTTCTTTGTAGATTCTAGTTATTAGCCTGTTATTGAATCTAGAGATTGTGAATATTTTCTCCTATTCTGTAGATTGTCTATTTTCTTTTTTGATTATTTCCTTAGCTGTGCAGAAGCGCTTTTTCTCATTTTTTAATTTCAGAATATACCAGGGGTACAAACGCTTTGGTTACATATATTGCCTTTGCACCACCCAAGTTAGAGCTACAGGCATGCCAAACTACCAGACATTGCATACCATACACATTAGGTGTGAATTTACCCATCCCCCAAACACCTGCCCGATGCCCTATGAGTGTTACTTTCATATGTGCACATAAGTGATGATCAATTAGTACCAATTTAATGGTGAGTACATGTGGTCCTTGTCTTTCCATTCTTGTGATAATTCATTTAGAAAAAATGGACTCCAGCTCCATCCAGGACAGTACAAGGGGTATGAGTTCATTGTTTTTTAGGACTGAGTAGTACTCCATGGTATACATATGCCACATTTTAGGAATCCATTCACATGTTGATGGACACTTGAGTTGTTTCTACATATTTGCAATTGTGAATTGTGCTGCTATGAACATCTGAGTGCAGATGTCTTTTTTATAGAATGTCTTTTTATCCTTTGGGTAAATACACAGTAGTGGAATTGCTGGATCAAATGGTAGTTCTATTTTGTGTTATTTGAGGTATCTCTATATTAATTTCCATAGAGGTTGTACTAGTTTGCAGTCCCACCAGCAGTGTAAGAGTGTTCCCATCTCTCTGAACCTCTCAGCTCTTACAAAAATCAACTCAAAATGGATAATGGATTTCAACCTAAGGCATGAAACTATAGGAATTCTAGAAGAAAATGTTGGAAAAACTCTTATAGACATCAGTCTAGGCTAAGAATTTATGAAGCAGACCCCAAAGGAAATCACAGCAATAAGAAAAATAAATAAATGGGAGCTGAGCAAATTAAATAGCTTCTGTACAGCCAAGTAGACTATCGCCAGAGCAAACAGACAACCAACAGAATGGGAGAAAATATTTCCATGTTTCACATCTGATAAAGGGCTGATAACTAGAATCTATTTAAACTCAGGAAAATCAACAATAAAAAATAAAACAACTCCATTAAAAAGAGGGCAAAGGACGTGAATAGAAACTTTTCAAAAGAAGATAGACTAATGGCCAACAAACATATGAAAAAATGCTCAACATCTCTAATCATCAGGGAAATGCAAATCAAAACCACTATGAGATATCACTAAACTCCAGTGAGGATGGTTTTTATCAAAAAGTCCCAAAACAACAAATGCTGGCATGGATGGAGACAGATAGGAACACTCATACACTGCTGCAAACTAGTACAACCTCCATGGAGAGTAGTATGGAGATAACTCAAAGAACTAAAAGTAGAACTACCATTTGATCCAGCAATCTCAATATTTGGTATTTATCCAAAGGGAAAAAAAGACATTTTATATATAAAAAAAAAATCTGCACTAGAATGTTTATAGCAGCACAATTCACAATTGCAAAGATGTGGAAACAACCCAAGTGCTCATGAATATATGAGTGGATTAATAAAATGTGGTATATGTATACCATGAAGTACTCTTTAGCCACAAAAAACAATGGTGATCTAGTACCTCTTGTATTATCCTAGCTGGTGCTGGAGCCCATTCTTCTAAGTGAAGTATCACAAGAATGGAAAAACAAACACCATATGTACTCACCACCAAATTGGTATTAACTGATCAACACTTAAGTGCATATATAGTAATAACATTTATTGGGCGTCGGGAAGATGGGAGGGGGAGGAGGGAATGGATTTATACACACGTAATGAGAGCAGTGTGGGCCGGGCGCGGTGGCTCAAGCCTGTAATCCTAGCACTCTGGGAGGCCGAGGCGGGTGGATTGCTCAAGGTCGGGAGTTCAAAACCAGCCTGAGCGAGACCCCGTCTCTACTAAAAATAGAAAGAAATTAATTGACCAGCTAAAAAATATATATAGAGAAAAAATTAGCTGAGCATGGTGGCGCATGCCTGTAGTCCCAGCTACTCGGGAGGCTGAGATAGTAGGATCGCTTGAGCCCAGGAGATTGAGGTTGCTGTGAGCTAGGCTGACGCCACGGCACTCACTCTAGCCTGGGCACCAAAGTGAGACTCTGTCTCAAAAAAAAAAAAAAATGAGAGCAGTGTGCACCATCTGGGGGATGGACACCCTTGAAGCAAACTCTATGGGGCAAGGGCAATATATGTAACCTAAACATTTTTACGCCCACAATATGCTGAAATTTAAAAAAAACATTTTTTTAATTTAAAATAAATAAAGTTTCAGATTCCCAGAAGGAAAAAAAACTGGTACTATCTGCTCAACACTTATGTATGCATATGGAAGTAACATTTACGGGGGATTGAACAGGTGGGAGGGGGAAGAAGGGATGGGTAAATCCACACCTAATAAGTGCCATGCACATTGTCAGAGGGATGGGCATGCTTATAGCTTTGACTCAGGCAGTGCAAAGGCAATTTTTGTGACCAAAGCATTTGTACCTCTATAATATTCTGAAATAACTAAAGGAAAAAGAAAGAAATTGTAAACTATAACTAAAAATGCAAGGATAGTTTAACATTAGAAAATCTTTTAATAGTGTTCATTACATTAGCAGGATAATTAGGATACAAGTATTACCATCTTATTAGATGCCAAAAAGCACTTAATAAAGATTATAACCTATCCATTATAAAATATTCCTTGCAAACTAATAATACAAGCAAACTTTTTTTTACCTCCTGAAGAGTATCTAACAAACATCTATAAAATATTATGCATATCAGTGAAAAGTTAGAGTCATTTATTACCTTTAAGATCAGAAACAAGACAAGGATGCCTATTATCACACTATCACTGCCTTTATTATATAGAATGTTATCTAGGAAATATATGCAAGAGAGAAAAGGTTATAAAGATTAAAGAGGGAAACACAATTATCATTGTTTGTTAAAGTCATTAAAACAGTGTGATAAGTCTATAAACCAGAATTTGTATAATATCTAAACAATACTTATCATACAATAAAAAATCATTAAAATTTGAAAGATCAAGAAAAATAGACTAATGATTATGAAATAAACAAAGAATTAGACCCAGAGTTGATCCATATAATAGAATCAATAGAGATGAACTTGAACAATAACTATGATTAATATGTTAAAGAAAATAGAAGAAAAGATGGACAAAATGAATGAAAATATAGAATTTTTAAATAGAAAGTTAAATCTATAAAAATGAATCAAATGGACATTCTAGGACTGAAAAACACAGCACCTAAAATTAAAAAAATTATTGGATGGCTTTAACAGCAGACTAGACAAAACAGAGGATAAGATTATTGAACTCAAAGACAAATCCATAGAAAATATCAAATCTAAAGCACAAAGAAGAAAGAATGAAAAAAATTTGAAGACTGGAGCCAACCACAGGAGGGATTGAGATATGGGAGGGGGGGCAGGGGCAAGATATGTAACCCTAACAATATTTGTACCCCCATAATATGAGTTAATAAAAAATAAAATAAAAAAATTCTAACATACGTGAGTGGAGCAGCAGAATGAGGGTAGAGATGTAATGTGACAAAAGCAGTAGTTGAAGACATAATAGCTAAGAATTTTACAAATCTGTTGAAAGATACCAACCTATATATTCAAGAAGCAGGATCAATAATATGAAAATAACAGTAAGATATATAATAGTCGAACTGTGGAAAACCAAAAATATAGAAAAAATTCCAAAAGCATCCAATGGGAGTAGATGAAGATCTATTCTTTCAGGAGAACAACAGTAAAAATTATGGGTGACTTCTCAATAGAAGCTGTGGAAGCCAGAAGATAATGGAATGGCATCTTTGAAGTGCTAAACAAACAAACAAAAAAGAACAACTGCCAACTTACAATTCTATACTGCCTCCATAAAACAAAGGCAAAATAGTGATGTTTCCAAAGAAACAAATCTGAGAGATTTTATTACCAGCAGACTCACAGTACAGGAAACATTAAAAGTTCTTCAATCTGGAGAAAGAGAATCTCATAATAGAAGCATGGAAGTGTAAGAAGTGGAGAGCCCTCAAAAAAGGTAAATATGTGAGCAAATATAAAAGACTACTATCTGTTTAACCAAAAATAATAACAATGTCTTTTAGGGTTTATAAAATATATAGAAGTAAAATGTAGCAATAATATCAAAATAGGTGGAGGAATAAGCAGAGTTAAACTGTTGTAAAGTTGTTATATTGTTGAGGACATGGTTTAAGTATTAATTGAAGGTATTCTGTAATAAGTTAAAGATGTTTTTACAAGAACCACATATACTCACCAGCAAACTGGTATTAAATGAGCAGCACCTAAGTGGACACATAGGTACTACAGTAATAGGGTATTGGGCAGGGGGACAGGGGGGGTATATACATACATAATGAGTGAGAAGTGCACCGTCTGGGGGATGGTCATGCTGGAGACTCAGACTTGTGGGGGGAGGGGGGAAAGGGCATTTATTGAAATCTTAAAATCTGTACCCCCATCATATGCCGAAATAAAAAAAAAAGATGTTTTTGTAATTTCTAAGATAACCACTACAATACTGAAGCTAATAGGTGTAAATACAAAGCCAATAGAGTAGTAAAATAGAATAATAAAAATATTAAAATAATAATAAATAGTATGGTAATGGAACAGAGCTAAACTAATGAATTTGTAGATAGCCTAAAGAATATAGAAAGAGATCTCAGCATATATTGAAATACTATGGTGTTTACACAATGTGATTTTGAAAATCAATCTCCTGAAATGTCAATTTGCTTTTAGTTTTATCATATGGAGGTTACACACACACACACACACACACACACACACACACACACTTTTCTTAGTTGAAGATGATTACTGGCCCCTCTTCTTTACTCTGATTTCTCTGGTCCTCAAGTTTTTGTCTTGTAATATGATTTCTCAACCCTCTTGCATCCCATTGTTTCTCTCCTGGGCCTAGTCCATTTTTGTAAGCATCTTTAAAGGGTGCTTTCCAGAAGTGGACAAAATACTCAGGGGTCATTTGATTGTTCTAAAATGGTATAAATTGTGATAACTTCAAGTTCATTATGTATTTTGAGAAGATTTTCCCTGTCAATGTACACTGAACTTAGAACTTAGATTTTCCCTGTCAATGTACACTGAACTAATGGAAACCTATGTCATTTCAGACTTGATTATATTCATCCTATTCGGCCTTATGAGCCCAAATTCAAGAATTCTAAATACTCTTTATTACCTTTCCTCTCATTGGATCTGTGCCACAATTCTAGCCTGAATTCATCTTGGACAGACTCTGTCATCCTGATAAATTTGCTACCCTCTACCTACAACATCCTTTAAATTTGATACACATACCATTCCAGAGTTCATTCTACAAAATCATGCAGCAAGATAAGCTCAAAAGTTCAGATAGTGTAGATACTCTAACAATGAGAAGTATACATTAAAAAGAGCCAGCTAAAGCAAGTCCTTAAAATCCATTATAGGTAAAACAAATCCTCATCTGCCAAGGTTGCTTGAGTTTCATCCAGCTGGTGATTCACTGAAATGGAGTCGTGAGCAAAACAAAGCAACTTTGCAAGGGAAGAGGCAGCTGTTGTTTTTATTTGTGGAAATGCCATTGAGGCCATCCTTGACCTCATCAAGTAATCCACCTCCTCAGTTCTTCTAGTCACTGAATACAACAAGCCATTTCAAAGGCAGTTTTATAAGCTGTTTCTTTTTTCCTCTTACTCTTTTTCCCTCTGGAAAATTCCTGCTCACCTTTCAAGTACCAATTCAAATATCACTTTCTCTCTGTTGTGTCCCTGACTCTCTGCCCTCATTCTTAACTCCTATAACACGGACAAATAATAGTTTGCTCATAGTTGCTCATAAATAATAGTTTGTTCCTCTGACCTAATATTTTTATTGATTGCAGTCAGTGATTCATGTGTATGAATCATTAGTTTGGGCACTTCTTGAGAACAAAATTTGAGTATAACTCGTTTTTGTTTCCTCAGTGGCTTGCATAGGGCTTGGCCCAAGAGAGGTGCTCAATACATGTTTATTGAATTTAAAAAGTACCTAATGTGTACCCCTCAAGTTAAAGTCTACTGTAGATTTCTTTAGTTTTATTATTATTAAGTTGGATAGTCCTTTCTCAAAACCTATGTGAGGGACCAGGAGTGTGAACTTCAGTTGTTTGTTGAAATGTCAAAAACCAGACAAATGTTACAACCAATTCTCCTGATGCTATGCTCTGACATGGAAACAGGATTCCCAAAGCCATTTCTAACTTTTTGTAATTGATTGATGGAAGGATTGGCCTCAAAGTATTTGATCATGGAGTGAAGGACCCAGTATTCCACTCAGATAGAGAAAAATATGAAATCCTTTAGCCATTGGATAAAGAGTTTCAATGGAAAGATGACATTCAAGACCAGAAGGAAAAATACTTGCCTATTATATACTACAGGAAAGAGTGGCTGACTTCAATGGAATGTGTTCACTTCTGATTATAAAATTCTCACCGTGAATGTGTGAGTGTGTATGTTTCTATTTATTGGGAGCGGTGGGAAATTGGGATGTGGGAGGGCAAAGGAAGAGGAGGCCTCAAAAAGAAGCCAATAGTAGCCAAACCTGGTACATAGAAGCTACACCATAAATATTACTGATTGTTTGAATATATGAATGAGTGAATGAATGAATGAGTGAGTGAGTGATCTGGCTGTGAGTTCAACAGAGAAATCTACTTTGGGTGATGAAGAATTAAAGAATCCTAGGCTACTGGCAATACAAGGGAAATTAGAAAGAGAGGAGAAGAATGTGAAATAAAATTGTAAGAGTTGGCAAAGAAAAAAGGAAAGAGAAGGAGAGAAGGGTGTATTCAATGGTTGGAGGGGAAACTTTGGGTTTTAAATCTATGTTTGCAAAGGGGGATCATTGAAATGATCTAATGTCTTGAAAACTCCATCTAACTTTACCTAGCAAAAAATTAGGAGTCTAATAAATAGCTATCTATGATGTATTGAGTTTGGAAAAAGAGTTTTATTCATTCAGTGACAATTTTATAAGTTAGACACCTATTACTGTACAAATAAGGTCATGTGTCTCCAGTC
Source organism: Mirza zaza (assembly GCA_008750895.1). NCBI lineage: Eukaryota > Metazoa > Chordata > Mammalia > Primates > Cheirogaleidae > Mirza > Mirza zaza. Next base: position 4,865 of record VSMD01083055.1, on the reverse strand, counting down.
CATATAGTTGGCTGCTATTTATGCAAGATCAACTGTTACAGCTATTTTATCTACGATACCATTGGGCACAGAACTAGAAAAACTAAGTTATTTCCTGTGGAAGGAATTCCTGCTAAGGACATGCTCAGAGTAGGTATGTACTTGGTGGGTTCGGTGTGCACCACCTGGAGGCTGGACATGCTAGAAGCTCTGGCATAGCAGGGGGGGGGGGCAGGGGCAAGATATGTAACCCTAACAATATCTGTACTCCCATAATATGAAGTAATAAAAATAAAATCACTACATTCATAAAGTTGCTCCACCATCTTTGTCTCATTGGATGAATTGACCAATTAGTTAGAAAATGGCTCTGGTGTGGCCAGGTGCTCTGTGATGTAAGCATGAAATATCTCTGGAAGTATGCAGCAACTCCACACACTTCTGTCCAAACTTATAAAATTCTGAAAACCTTCACCAACTAATTATTTAAATTTGTACTATTTTAAAAAGTAAATGTTATGCAGCATTCTGGATGAAACATTTTAAGAGCCTAGTATATGATTTTTCAACTGAAAATAAATGTATTTATAGTAAGATCTTAATGAAATGGATCCAATTTAACAAAAAATTAAATTTAGGTTAAAAAAGGCAAATGAGAAGGAAAAAAAGCTAGGACAACGGGATTTACTTAAGAAAATAAATAGGTTTTATGGAACACTGATTTCTTGTAGGAAGCCCAGATTAGACTAGAAAGTGCTTTGCAATATTTAGAATCAAGACAACAAAAGGAAATCAAGATATGATTCCCAAGTAAGCAAGGTTCTTACTTATATGTCCTGAACTAAAGACATATTACCATAGTTTCTCACCCATGCCACTTTTTTCCAAGTGTTTTCAGTGATTAACACTTACTTTTATTTTATTTATTTATTTATTTTTTCTAGAACAAGGGATTCCTTATTTATTTTTGTTTTGTTTTGTTTATTTTTTAGCATATTATAGGGGTACAAATGATAAGGTTACATATGTTGCCCTTGCCCCCCTCTCCCCTCGAGTCAGAGCTTCAAGCGTGTCCATTCCCCAGTTGGTGCTCATCACGCTCGTTATGTACGTATATACCCATCCCTTCCCCGCCCCTACCTGCCCGACACCTGATAGATGTTATTCCTGTATGTCCACTTAGGTGTTGATCAGTTAATACCAATTTGCTGGTGAGTACATGTGATGCTTATTTTTCCATTCTTAGGATACTTCACTTAATAGAATGGGTTCCAGCTCTATCCAGGAAAATACAAGAGGTGCTATATCACTGTTGTTTCTTATAGCTGAATAGTACTCCATGATATACCACATTTTATTAATCCACTCATGTATTGACGAGCATTTGGGTTGTTTTCACATCTTTGCAATTGTGAATTGTGCTGCTATAAACATTCGAGTGCAGGCGTCTTTTTTGTAGAGTGGCATTTGATCTTTTGGGTAGATGCCCAGTAATGGGATTGCTGGATCAAATGGTAGAGCCACTTGTATTGCTTTAAGGTATCTCCATACTGCTTTTCACAGAGGTTGAACTAGTTTGCTGTCCCGCCAGCAATGTAGGAGTGTTCCTATCTCTCCACATCCACGCCTACATTTATTGTTTTGGGACGTGTTAATAAAGGCCATTCTCACTGGAGATAAGTGATATCTCATTGCAGTTTTGATTTGCATTTCCCTGATGATTAGAGATGTTGAGCATTTTTTCATGTGTCTATTGGCCCTTATTCTATCTTCTTTTGAAAAGTTTCTGTACATGTCCTGTGCCCACCTTTCTATAGGGTTTTTTTTTAATTTTTCCTTGCTGATTTTCCTGAGTTCTAAATAGATTCTAGTTATCAGCCCTTTATCGGATGTGCAGCTTGCAAAAATTTTCTCCCATTCTGTGGGGTGTCTGTTTGCTCTCTTGACACTTTCTCTGGCTGTGCAGAAGCTTTTTAATTTGATCGGGTCCCATTTATTTATTTTTGCTGCTGCTGTGATTGTCTTTGGGGTATTCTTCATAAATTCTTTGCCTAGGTCAATGCCTAGAAGAGTATTTCCAACATTTTCCTATAGAATTCTAATAGTTTCACACCTACGGTTCAAGTCTGTTACCCAGCGTGAGTTGATTTTTGTGAGAGGTGAAAGGTGTGGGTCCTGTTTCAGTCTTCTACGTGTGGCTATCCAGTTTTCCTAGCATCATTTATTGAATAAGGATTCTTTTCCCCAGTGAATGTTTTTGTCTGCTTTGTCAAAGATTAGATGGCTATATGAGGATGGTTTTATATCTGGGTTCTCTGTTCTGTGCCACTGGTCAATGTCCATGATTTTGTGCCAATCACAAGCTTTTTTAATTACTGTAGCCTTTGTTGTATAGTTTGAAGTCTGGTAAATTGATACATTCCATTTGGTTTTTATTGCCTTTTGTTATATAGGGTCTTCTCTGGTTCCATACGAAGCATAAAATTATTCTCTCTAGATCTGTGAAAAATGTTGTTGGTATTTTATTTTTATTTATTTATTTTTTATTTTTATTTTTTTATTTCGGCATATCATGGGGATACAGAATTTAAGGTTTCAATAAATGCCCTTTCCCCCTTCCCCCACAAGTCTGAGACTCCAGCATGACCATCCCCCAGACGGTGCACTTCTCACTCATTATGTATGTATATACCCATCCCCCTCCCCGTACCCCTGCCCAATACACTATTATTGTAGTACCTATGTGTCCACTTAGGTGCTGCTCATTTAATACCAGTTTGCTGGTGAGTATATGTGGTTCTTGTTTTTCCATTCTTGGGATACTTCACTTAGTAGTATGGGTTCCAGCTCCAACCAGAAAAATATTAGATGTGCTATATCACCATTGTTTCTTAGAGCTGAATAGTACTCCATGGTATACATATACCACATTTTATTAATCCATTCTAGGATTGATAGGCACTTGGGCTGCTTCCACAGCCTTGCGATTATGAATTGTGCTGCTATAAACATTCGAGTGCAGGTGTCTTTCTGGTAGAGTGTCATTGGATCTTTTGGGTAGATGCCCAGTAATGGGATTGTTGGGTCAAATGGTAGATTTACTTGTATCGCTTTAAGGTATCTCCAAATTGCTTTCCACAGAGGTTGAACTAGTTTGCAGTCCCACCAGCAGTGTAGGAGTGTTCCTCTCTTTCCGCATCCACGCCAGCATTTGTTGTTTGGGGTCTTTTTGATAAAGGCCATTCTCACTGGAGTTAAGTGATATCTCATTGTGGTTTTGATTTGCATTTCTCTGATGATTAGAGATGTTGAGCATTTTTTCATATGTTTGTAGGCCATTCTTCTGTCTTCTTTAGAAAAGTTTCTGTTCAAGTTCTTTGCCCACTTTTTAATAGGGTTATTTGATTTTTTCTTGCTGATTTTCGTGAGTTCTAAGTATATTCTAGTTATCAACCCCTTAAAGGATGCGTAGGATGCAAAAATTTTCTCCCACTCTGTAGATTGTCTGTTTACTCTCATGACTGTTTCTTTGGCTGTACAGAAGCTTTTTAGTTTGATCATGTCCCATTTATTTATTTTTGTTGCTGCTGTGATTGCCTTTGGGGACTTCTTCATAAACTCTTTGCCTAGGCCGATGTCTAGGAGAGTGTTTCCAACATTTTCCTCTGGAATTCTAATAGTTTCGTACCTTAGGTTTAAGTCTGTTATCCAGTGTGAGTTGATTTTTGTGAGAAGTGAAAGGTGTGGGTCCTGCTTTAGCCTTCTACAAGTGGCTATCCAGTTTTCCCAGCACCATTTATTGAAAAGGGATTCTTTTCCCCAGCATATGTTTTTGTCTGCTTTGTCAAAGATTAGATGGCTATATGAGGATGGTTTTATATCAGGATTCTCAGTTCTGTTCCATTGGTCAATATTGCTATTTTTATGCCAATACCAGATTGATTTAATTACTACAGCTTTGTAGTATAGTAAGATATCTGGCATATTAATATCTCCCATTTTGTTTTTGTTGCCTAGAATTGCTTTTGATATTCGGGGTCTTCTTTGGTTCCATACGAAGCGTAAAATTATTTTTTCTATATCTGTGAAGAATGCTGATGGAATTTTAATAGGTATTGCATTGAATCTGTAGATTATTTTGGGTAGTATAGACATTTTAATGATATTGAGTCTGCCGATCCACGAGCATGGAATGGATTTCCATCTGTTTACATCCTCTGCTATTTCCTTCCTTAGTGTTTCATAGTTCTCCCTGTAGAGGTCTTTTACCTCCTTGGTTAAGTATATTCCTAGGTACTTTAATTTCTTTGTTGCTATTGTGAAGGGAATTGAGTCTTTGATTTGGTTCTCGATTTGATTGTTGTTGGCATATATGAATGCCTCTGATTTCCGTGTATTGATTTTGTATCCTGAGACATTACTAAAATCATTTATCAGTTCCAGGAGATTCTTGGTTGAATCTTTAGGATTTTCCAAATATAATATCATATCATCAGCAAAGAGTGAAAGTTTGATCTCTTCTGCCCCTATTTGGATACCTTTAATTCCATTTTCCTGTCTGATTGCTGTAGCCAGGACTTCCAGCACTATGTTGAATAGAAGTGGAGATAGTGGGAAGCCTTGTCTGGTTCCAGTTCTAAGTGGGAATGCTTTCAGTTTTTCCCCATTCAGTATGATGTTGGCTATGTGTCTGTCATATATGGCTTGTATCATTTTTAGGTATGTCCCTTCTATGCCTATTTTATTGAGTGTTCGTATCATGAAAGGGTGTTGAATTTTGTCAAAAGCTTTTTCTGCATCTATTGAAAGAATCATGTGGTCTTTGTTTTTGCTTCTGTTTATGTGGTGAATTGCATTTATAGATTTACGTATGTTGAACCATCCCT
>VSMD01083052.1:0-12624 GCA_008750895.1 Mirza zaza | reverse complement strand
TTTTTGAGACAGAGTCTCACTTTATTGCCCAGGCTAGAGAGAGTGCCGTGGCATCAGCCTAGCTCACAGCAACCTCAAACTCCTGGGCTCAAGCAATCCTGCTGCCTCAGCCTCCCAAGTAGCTGGGACTACAGGCATGTGCCACCATGCCCGGCTAATTTTTTTCTATATATATTAGTTGGCCAATTAATTTCTTTCTATTTATAGTAGAGATGGGGTCTCGCTCTTGCTCAGGCTGGTCTCGAACTCCTGAGCTCAAACGATCCGCCCACCTCGGCCTCCCAGAGAGCTAGGATTACAGGCTTGAGCCACCGCGCCCGGCCATCTGTCCCTTTTTAATTCTCTTTTGCTTTAAATGAACAAAACTGCTCAAATTGTGACACTAAATTTAACATCACAATGTGATCATCTGTTTTGCAGCTCTTTGTTATTATTTATCAATTACCATTACTCTAAAACAGAAATACCTAGCTTTATTTTTAGGCTTTCAGCATCAGCCAAGAAAGCTCAGAATTTAAGTTGCTGGCTAAGCACTTCATTTGCTATCTCCGTAAATGTTGGCAAACAGTTTTGTTTTTCTATGAAGCAATAAAATCAACCTCAAAACAAATGTTAAACTACTTGCACAATGAATTTAAGAGCAGTTCACTTATTATATGTGATAACTCTTGTTTTGCTGTGTCTTCGAACTTTAAAATCCTCTCTTGGCCAGGCATGGTGGCTTATACCTATAATCCTAGCACTTTGGGAGGCTCAAGTGGGTGGATCTCTTGAGCTTAGAAGTTCAAGAAGAGCCCCAGCAAGAGCAAGACCCTGTCTCTACAAAAAAACAGAAAAATTAGCCAGACATGGTGATGCATGCCTTTAGTCCTAGCTATCCGAGAGGCTGAGGCAGAGGGATTGCTTGAGCCTGGGAGTTTGAGGTTGCAATGAGCTGTGATGATGCCACTGCACTCCAGTCAGGCAACAGAGCAAGACTTTGTCTCCAAAAAAACCTCCAAACCCCAAATAAACACACCCTCTCTATCTTCCCACTCGGTTTTAGCTCCTCCATTCTCTGCAGTTGTCTCTGGAGAGGCATGCCTTTTAGCTCTACCCTGTAGAGCTTTCTGCTGATCCCCAACCAAGGGTGGGAAACCTTTTTATGCTGGAAGGTCGCATTAATTTAGCTGTAATCAAATAAGGCCATATTCGACAAACTTCAATTAGCTATACTTAAAAATGTACATTATTTTGTAAAACTCTTAACTACTATGTACTTAATAATTTTGAAAAATGACAATTAATTTTAAAGTCAACTAATCTTTTAATGACTTTATTGTGTCTGCTTTTTGTTGGAAAGCATTTGAACATTTGATTGTAGCATGGAGGTCCACAGTTCCAGTTGATCTTCTAGATGGGTATCAGTCATTTGGGTGTCTTGATTTGGGTTAGGTAGGAGAATGTAGATATGCAGCAATAAGAGGCTGAAAAGCAAGAAAGCATTTTTTAAGTATGTTGCTGAAGGCATGGGTATTTTGCATTTTTCCATATTTCAGTTGGATCTTTCTTAGCATCAGACAATGACTTTAAAATGTCATCTACTAAAAGCTCAATCAATTCCATCTATAGTTCCTTAGGTGCCTTGGTGATGTCAACTAGATGAGGCTGAAATGCTCATTTGAGTGTGATGTCATGATTCTTAAAGTCAGTGAACCTTTCATTGTATTCTCCAATTAATAGGTCTATAATAGCTGTGTATACTTCAAATGATTTGCATATATCTTCCTGCTCGTCAATGACCTTTGCTAACTGGGGAAAATGTTCATCTGAAATTTCCTTTAGAAGAAGATGTGTTTTGAAAAAAGATAGCTTTTTTGAAATGCTTGGATTTTTTTGCCACATACCATATGTAGACTTAGTTTTGCCTTGCAAAAAAATATTCATGTTGTTTTCATTTGACATGGTATTACACAGAAATGCTGCATTCCTATAGAATCTTCTTTCAGTAATTCGCATTGCTGATTTTGTTCTTTATAAAATTTATTCTCACTGAGATAAAATTTTGGCTAACACTTATCCCTGCAAAAGTCAACACATTTAGAATAATACGGCAAATCCACACTGAATACCTCATCTTTCAACTTTAGCATGTTATGAAACTGGCCATGCTGTGTTGCATTTGCAGGAATATGATTAATAATACTTATAAATTTTTGCAAAGCGTCACTTAAAATAGTAGCTTTAGCACAGAACTTTTGCTGATGCAAGCTACAATGAAAAGAAATGAGAACATCTGGATCTGTTGATACTTTTTTTTTTAGGTATATTTTAGAACAAAATCATGAGCATAGCAGCTGTCAATTTAGCCCTTATGGCTTATTAATGTTCTAATTGTGCCAATCTGGGAGGATTATTTTGTTGAAACTTATTCTTTGGTATTATAAATACGTTCATTTAAAAAATAAAAGTATAAAAAATGAACAAAAATGTATTATTAAAAATAAAAGGATTTGTTCTATAAAATTTGGATTCAGTCAAAAGGCTGCACTTAAGGATCTACAAGGCCACATGTGGCTTTAAGGCCTCAGACATCCCACCACTATCCTAGGTGGACCTTCTGTGCAAGGCTTCTTTGGCTATCACAGCCTGAACTCTGTCCACTATTTCAGCCATCCATTCTTTAACACCTCCTGGTGATATTTGCTCCCCAGCAGTGCTTCCTGTTATCTTTATATCATCTTCCTTTATGTCATCTTCCTTTATATCTTTACACCTTGTGGGCAGTGTCCCAGACCTGCCTGCCTTCCCCTGTCTGCACCCTCTACGCTGCCACTCCATCTTGAGCGTCCTCGCCAGTTGGCTTCCGGACAGCCTCTTAAGTGCTCTCTGATGCTGGTGCTGCTCCCCAGCCACTCTCCTGGCTCAGTCTTTCCTGCCTGCCACCAATTGCTTCTAGGCTGTCTTCTCTCTTCGTACTCTCTAGGCCACAGTTGGTCCAGAAAGTTGTAGGACTTTCCATAACTGTGGCAGCCAGAACAGTAGCCACTAACCATGTGTGGCTAACCATGAGCCCTTGAGATGCGGCTAGTGTGACTGAGGAACTGAACTTCTGATTTTGTTAAATTTTCATTAATTTAAATTTAAATAGCCACCTGTGGTTAGTGGCTCCAATAATAGACAGGGCAACTCCAAGCAGTTAGGAAACTGCTTCAGTATGTGAACATCAGGGACCTCAGATCCATTTTTGGAGCTACAGCCCCATGTGACAATCTGCCATGTGACATTTCTGTTTGGCTGATCCGTAGGTAAGTCAAACACGGTAGTTGAAGCCTGAACTTCTTGTCCTCCCCCAAACCCTGTGCCTGTTCCATTTCCCATGCTTCATATTTTATCAAGATAGAAATAGGGATCATCACAACTTTCCATTTCCACTTACCAAGTCCTTTGTTTTCCCTAGTAAATATCTTACCAAAAATATATGTATACATATGTGTATACCTACATGTACATGTGCACACACATGCATGTATGTGTATACATTCATATATATGCATATTTTTCTCTATGTTCTCTGCCACTCCTCTGGTCCAGACTGATGTAGTCATCTCATTTGGTCTACTGCACTATCCTTTTTTTGAGAAACATCATTATTGAAATAATTTATTTACTATACAGTTCACCCATTTAAAGCGTATAATTCTCTTTAGTATGCCCACGGAGTTGTGCAGGCATCACCAAAATCCATTTGAGAACTCAGAAGGGATCCCTATACCCTTTGTCCCAAACCTCCCGTGCCCCCAGCTATAGGCAGCTACTAACCTACTTTCTGTCTCTGTGGATCTACCTCTTCTGGACATTTCCTGTGAGGGACTTGTACCTTCCACTGAGCAGGCTCTGCAGTGTGGCAGCCTCTCAAGTACTCTCTCCAGTCCTTCCCTGCTGCCTTCCCTCCCATCTCCCGATCACAGCCATTTGTCCTATCATACCCACTTTACAGATAAGGCTTAGACGTATAAGGTGACTATCTTAGTCAGTTTGGGCTGCTATAAGAAAATACCATAGCCTGGGTGGCTTAAACAAAAGAAATTATTTCTTACAGTTTTGGAGACTGGTAGTCCAAGACCAAGATTCCAGCAGATTCAGTCTCTGATGAGGGGCCACTTCCTTATGGACAACTGCCTTCTTGCTGTATCCTCATGTGCTGGAAGGGGCAAGAGGCCTCTTTCATAAGGACACAACTCCTTTCATAAGGGATATACCCTCATGATCTAGTCACGTCCCAGAGACCCCACTTCCTAATACCATCACCTTGGTGATTAGGTTTCAACATATGAATTTGGGGAGCTACAGACATTGAGACCTCAGCAGGTACTTTTCTGAGATGAGAGAGTAAGTGAGTCACAGGTCTAAGACTTGAAGTCCAGGTCTTTGTCATCCTGTCCTTACTCTGCCCTGTGCCACTGTCTCCTAGAGTGTGGGAGCTGAACATTGTATATTCTCTCCTGTGTTGTATATATTGGAGAAAGTTTGGGTTTTATGGATATATCTGGGTTTGTTGACTTCCAGCTCTGCTGCTAATTAGCTGGGACCTTGAATAAGTCACTTCATCTCTGATCCTGTTTCCTCATTTGAAAAATGCACTTTAAAATGCTGCTTTGTAGCCTTTTTCGTGTCATGGCTAACATAGAATGCCCTGGTAGTCTGTTCTTGGAGGTGTTGGGTCTGGGGTTCCAGTGGCCTGAGGCAGCATCTGACTCCCTTGGGGCTGCTATGCTTGTGATTGTTATGTGAGTGAAGTACATAGTATGTGTAGAGTGTCAGAGAACAAAATGGATTGCATGAGTAAAACCATACCTCTTGGTTTTCAGTTTCTGTATTGATAATACTTTCATCACATGTTTTATTTTCTATTTTAGGCAGCCTTGCCTTCTCTAACAAACCCCCCTTCTTTAAGTCCCATCCGACGAAAGGGAAAGGAGAAGGAACCAGGAGAACAAGCATCTGTCCCACTGAGTCCCAAGAAAGGCAGCGAGACCAGTGCAGGTAAGAAGCACTGCTGGGGAGGTGACTGGGAGCACACCATCTGTCATGTAGAAATGTAGGATTTAAGTGATAACTTGGAATTTTATGGAAATAAAATACACAGAAGTGAAGTCAGAAGAAGTTTCCCCAGGTGTGGTGTGAGATATTAACAATTAAAAACTAATTACTAAATGTGTACAGACTGCCTTGTGGTCCTAAGCATCTGCAAGTGTCACTTGCTGAGATGGAGTCACCACAACCTGTAGGCTCCAGCCACAGTAAGGAGCCTCACTGTCCTGTGCTTTCTCCCATCTCCTCTCTTCATCTCAGGAAGGGTGGGGAGGGCTAGGAATAGATGTTGTGGGGTGAAAAATAGATTCAGATATGGGAAGAATTCTGATGTTGGAAATGGAATATTTGCATTTGGAAGAGCTAAAGGAGAGAACAAGTGGGAGAAGTCATCTGAGTTGGAGGAGCCTACAACATTCCCAAGTTAGGAGTGACTTCTATACCCGGAACATGCCAGAACAGAAGGGGCAGAATTGAGGTGTGGGTGCAATTTACATGAAGTGACCGCTGTTGCATGTCCTGGGTGTCCATCTGTGCACTCCCCCAGACCCACTCTCACACTGTCTCATGGTGCCCCCCATTCGTTTTGCTTATACAGCATTCATAGCAAAGCTACTTATTTATTTTTAATTGGCAAATTAAAATTGTATATATTATGGTATCTGCGCAATGTGATTTGAACTACGTATACATTGTAGAATGGCTAATTAACATATGTATTACCTCACTACTTTTTGTGGTGAGAACACTTAAAATCTCTCTTAGTGATTTTCAAGCATACAATACATTGTTATTAACTGTAGTCACCCTGTTGTACAATAGATCCCTTGAACTCATTCCCCCTGTCTATAAATGAAATTTTGTATCCTTGACCAATATACTGTTTTCTAAGGATTGACCTATAGGACAGCAGGAAGATTTATCTGTTTAAAAGCTTTAGACTTTATAAGTACTAAATTATTACTATGTGAGCAATCATCTTTTTGATGAGTTATTAATAAATAAACTAAGGACTCTAAGTCAAAAGTCCTTAAAACTAGAGAATAGTTCTGTATAGTGTTTGGCACTTTGATGTTTAATATCAGTTTAATGATAATGTTTGTGCTCTCTACAGTTTTCAAAACATGTTCACCTCACCCTTGTTTGACTGTGTAACGGATCCTGTAGCTAATTGGCTGGGGCAGACCTTTGGTGCCCCCAGCAGGGGACCTCAGGCTCAGAGCAGCCCTCAGGTTGGCCAGTGGCCCTTGAGTTTGCTGCTCCTGTGATTCTCAGACTGTTGCCTCACAAGCAACCGAAACAGGAAGAATCACTGCCACACTGCTGCTGCTCTTCTTTTATGTTGTGTTTTTAGTACTCAGGTTCTACTTACATGTTTGTTAGTCAATTTCTCATTACTTCTAGTTAACCAAAAAGTCAAAGGAAAATTTGAATTGTTTTCCTACTAGAATGCTTAAGAAAAATCGTTATTTCTAGTAATCTCTTTTAAACTTGGCAAGTTTTTACTTTTGATCTAAAAATTTATCTTTTATGTGCATATTTTTAAAGCCTCTAGACAACCTGATCCCTCAGGGCCTGTTACAACGAGCAAATCCTCATCATTGGGGAGTTTCTATCATCTTCCTTCATACCTCAAACTGCACGATGTTCTGAAAGCTACTCATGCCAACTACAAGGTATGGGCCTCTGCCTCTTCTGTGAATATATGTGCACATGTACTTATTTCTAATAGATTGTTGATGTTTTTCTTATGGTTTATAGGATATGTGTACATATATATGTATGTGTATATATTGTACGTATAAGTTAGCCCTTTGAGATATAAGTTACAGTTGGTTTTTTCAAGTATGTCTTTCAGCTTTGTTTATGGTAATTTCTGTCATACAGACATTTTGGATGTTCATATTAGAGAAATAATCTCATATGGTTTATGGGTGTTGTGTCTGGGCTTCTTAAGACCAGCTTGAGTTCAGAGGTTCACTAGAATGTCTCTTGGGAGTTGGCACTAGTTGTGCTCACAGCTAAGCTATATGATATAAGTAGTGAGGACATACTTCCAGGTTAGCAGAGAAGGAGGGATCTGTGTACAGGCTTCCTTTGCTTTCTCCCTCCCACTAGGCTCACATGAAAATACAGCAATGTGCTGGTCACATAGGCACCCTCTGCCAAACAGGAGCCAAAATTCTAGGCTCCCAGAAGAAAAGTAGGTATTCAGCACAAACCATGTATGTCCAATAATTTGGGCCCAGTGAGCCCCCTTATCAGCTAGGGGAAGATTTATGTCAGCATAGGGCACTGTTCACCAGACACCTCTAAGGGCCAGCCTTGCAAGCAGGCCTTTGGAAGGGTAGCAGTCTGCTCTATTGACTCTTTTCTGTATAGTTATATTTCAGTTCTTTTGCTCATTGTTTTTACTTTAAAATTTTCTATACATCTTCAACTTTTAGATACGAAGTGTGGATCTAACTTAATTTTTTTTCAGTTGCCCAACCATTTGTACCCAACACTGTTTACTGAATGATTTGTTGTTCTACACTGATTGGTTTGAATTACTGCCTTTATCTAACACTACTTTTTCATGGTGCTGTAGTTTCTGTTATTGTCACATCTATCTGTTCATCTGTTGGAGGCACACTTTTTTTGATCATTACAGCCTCATGATATATTTTTGAGGGGATCAGTTCCTCCATTCTTCTTTAGAATTTTCAAGATATTATTATTTATTTTTGCTTGTGAACAAGCTTATTTGTAGATTAACTTAGGAGAGAATAGATGTCACAGATGTTTACGTTGGCCTGTTCAGAATGTGTGATGCTTTTCTCTTTGTTCAAAATGTTTTTCGTCACCTCAGAAACATGACATTTAAAGGATTTTAAAAGGAACTTTAAAGATTATTTCAGATAGATCTTGCATATTTCTTAACAGATGTTATCCCCAGGTATTTATCTTGTTACTAAAATATTTCTTTTTCTTTTTCTTTTTTTTTTTGAAAAACCATTTATAAACTTTATGCGGCCTCTTTTCTGAAGGATATTGATAATGTTGAAAGATTTAACCATATTTTACAAAAGATTCAGAGCCTCTATTTAACTTCATGTTCCTCATGCCAATCCCCAGAGTAGAGGAGGGTATGTTGAAAATGCCACATGGAGAAGGCATTTCATTTCCACCTATTTCAGCTCAGATCATCTTGAAAACTGGAGCCCTTTCCATGTTCCCAGTGTCTGCTCCCTGTTTGTCATTTTCCTTCCTGAACAGTCTGGGCACCAGGGTGCCCCACTGTAGTGCTGCCTCCCTGGAATCCTAGACTCCTGCTTCCCTGTCCCCTCACTCCCCTTGTCAGCTCCTGCTGCACAGAGTTCCCAGTCTATGTGTGTTTGGAGTGCCTGGCATGTCTTGTTGGAACTTTGGTTGTCACCTCTTGGTGCCCTGGTGCCTTGTGAGCTACTTAGCCTCCGCACTCCCTATACTTTCCTGTGTAGCCCTTCCTGCCCCTTCTGACCCCGTGTTTTTCCCCTGATTTCTTGCTTTAGTTTCCAAGTCTCTGCAGAACTTGGGCTGCTCTTCTGAAAGCTGTGGGGCAGTCCCTTTCATCTTAATTCTCACCCCAGGCGCTAGGCCTCTGCTTATGCTTTCCCACTAGCATTTCCCTCCCCTCTACTGTTGTCTGGGAGGAAAGATCACTATGCCAGTGGAGGAGACCCCATCCCCCAGGGTTCTGGATTCCATGTGATCCACGTGACACCATCACGTGACTCTGTCCCTTGGTTCCTCAGTGATCTCACTGCTGGACTTTTCCTTCCTTTGCCTGGCCTGCTGAAAGCACACTCAGGTGGACCCCAGTGTGGTCACAGTATTTAGATCCACTTACATTTTCATTTTCTGTCTCTTGCCTGCTTCCTGACTTTGCAAACTACAGAGTATTTTCCCCTTCGTCGTGGGTGCTTAGATTTAAGTTCACCAAGTGCCTTCCTTTCTATCTGTTGTAACTTTTTGGCCAATATTTATTTTCATGGTCAGTCTCTCCACACCCTTGTGCTTATACATTATGTCTTTGGTCATGGCCCATTCTCTAAGTCTGCAAAGTAGACTTGCTGTAGAATCTAATTAGGTAGAATCCTTTAGAATCTTCATACATCTTAAGACTGATTTAATATTTTATTGTAGCCAGACTGAGCAACTATATCTGAATTTGATAGTGATTTCTCCCAGGGGTTCTGATATATATGGAATAGGACTTTATATTTTATATTTTTTTACATATCATGTATAACATACTGGTTATAATGGACATTTAACAATTTTTTTTCTCATTATGACAGAAGGTTAGGAATTATTTCTTTCAGTAGTGTCAATATAACTTGGAGGATGCCTTTGAAATGTAGCAGTTTTTATATAGCTTTTGAAAGAATAATTTCCTTTCCAGTGTGTTTTCCTGGTGCTAAACACACATGGACACAGATACACCCTGAATGGTGAGTGTGCAGGCTGCAGAGTGGAGGCATCTCACCACAGCGGATGGTGTTTATGCCTGTTGTGGAGAACCAGAGCATGACATGCCAGTAATGATGTTTCTCTCCTTCACCTTCCCAAGGTTACCTTGGATCTTCAGAACAGTACTGAAAAGTTTGGGGGGTTTCTACGCTCTGCCTTGGATGTTCTCTCTCAGATTCTAGAACTGGCGACACTGCAGGACATTGGGAAGGTTTGTGTCTCATTGTTTCTTGTTGAGCTGTGCTGGCACCCTTGCTGTGCACCCCCTGGGCTGAGTGCATCTAGGGCTGGAACCTGGTTCTCCAGGTGCATCCAGAAAATGGCAATAGCACAGGAGACTCCTCCTTGGCCCCACGTGCCACAGCACAGCACCCATGAAGTTCTATTTGTATCTTCTTTTCAGTTTGTTACCATATATTAGCTTAGACTCAGTTTATTTCTTAGAGAGTCCTTTTTTTTCTAATTTTCACCTTTTCAACTGGAAAGGGATAAAAACAGACTCTGCCAGGTGTGTGGCTTGCTCTTCCCATGCCTTACAAGTAGTAGAGCTGGGATTGAAAGTCATATTCTTTGGTTCTACATCCAGAAATCTCCCTCCCTCCACCCCCATTTGATAATGAAAATGCTTAAACATGTAAGAAAGTTAAAAGAATTTTATGGTGAACAACTGTATCATATCCACAACCCAGATTCCACAGTTCACATTTTGCTAGACTTGCTTTGTTATGTGTATACCCACCTATCCATTTACCATTGTATCTTAGCTTCTAATGCATGTGAAAGTGAGTTACATACAGATAGCACCCACCTTTCAAACATTGTATATCAAGTGAAATACAGTGTGTCTCATGAAGTTCATTTTATTTCTTTAAATCTTTTTCTTGATATGCATATAAGTTTACCTAGTTTTAATCATTACGTACATTATTTTGCATTTCTTCTCTGTTATTCCTTGAGTTTCTCCCCATATATCAATTTAGTGTGTGCAGTTCTCACTTTAAATGGCTATATTGTGTCCTACTGTGCTGATACTTAGTCATTGTCCCCTCAGAGTAAAATTTTGTTGAAGACTTTGGTAATGTCACCTTTTTGGTGAGGCCTTTCTGGCCATCTTGCATGAACTTGCATCTCTCCATACATCTCTCTATTCTCTTTCTCTGTTCATTTTTCTCTTTGACCCATAACATTATCAGATTATCATCCTAATAAAAAGACATTAGAGAAATGTCCAAATATGTTGAGTTTATTCAGGAATGAGAAATGAGGATTATAATCTGAAATGTACAGGATGGCAAGCAACCAGTGTGTCTGGTGAGGGAAGGGTGAAGGAATGCCTTTATTGGCAAAAAGGGAGAGGTTCCCATAAGCTGCTTAGAAACAGAGTTCGTTGGCTCCAGAGGCTCAAAGCCAGAGTTGTTGTCAGTTCATTGATGCAGATGCTGTTACTGGGCAAGTGTTCTTTCAAGAGCATCTTATCTGAATTACTGCAGTCCTAAAGAATGTCTAGTGATAAGACCTTGTCGTAGAAACATGTGCTTACATGTGAAACACACAAGCCATGCAAAACACGCAAGCTGTGCAAAGAGGGAGTTGTGTAAAGGATGTGAAGGGATTTCTTATGGGGTTGTCAGAAAGTCTTAGGAAATAGTTCTTATCTTTGACACATGAGCATGATCCCCTTCTCCTTGGCACCTGTCTGGGTCTGACAACAGTGATTTCATCCTGGGATCTGCAGCTTTCATAAAACACACTATTTATTTATTTTATGTCTTTGTCTCTTGAGTGCCTGTAGTAGTGCCTGGGAGATAATTGCATTCAGTGAACACTTGTTGAATGGGCAGTAGATGGTCTTATTAACAGTCAGTTTGGGTGTCTCATTTCTAGTGTCTGCTTTGTCTTACAGCCATGCTGTGAAGGAGCTGCTATGAGCCCATTTTATACCATGACTCGCAGCTGAAAGATGTGACATTCTCAGGGCCAGATAAGTCAGGGGCAGAGCCCAATTTAAGTCCCACAGCTTTTCAGATCTCCTGTTCTTTGCCCTAAACCTGACTATGTGCCCGGCCATGTGTGAGGTTGGCATCAGGGGTCTGCACAAGCCTGAGGTGGCAAAAGGTATGAGCAGGTTTTATTCAGATGTCTGTGAACTTAACTGGCTATAGGATTTAAAGGCAAAAGGAAATTTTAGAATAAAAATAGTTGTTTTGTTTTTCTAAATAGCAACACTAAGAATGAAAAAAATTCCTAATTCCACTTCCTTGACAAATAATGTTTTATTTTTCTTTTCTTCTTGACTTTATTTATTCCATACTCATTTTTATATATAATTGAAATTTATTATGTGATGGGTGTTTTTTTGTTGTTGTTGTTATTATATCCTACATGTTTTTCCATGTGACTCCTCGCTGTTCTGTATTACATGTTTTGTCTGGCCACTTTAAGACTTTAGATTGTTTTTGAGTGATTTGATTATCATGTGCCCTGATGCAGGGGTTTTTAAAATTTTTTTTTTTTTTTTTACATCTTGTGTTTCATGTTCTTGGGTTTGTTGAGCTTCTTGGATCTGTAGCTTCATAGTTTTCTTTTTTTTTTTCAGTACCAATAAGTCTTTATTTATTCATTGTATTTTCCCAGGGAAAGTAGAAAGGAAGGGAAAAGAGTCAGCATGTGTGCTACAAAATGATTAGAAAATGGGAAAGGAAGTACCCAGTACAGCAAAATCAACCATCAAATAAACATACCCCAGGATGGGGTCACCAAAGCCCAAGGGGGCTCAGTCTCCTGCAGTTCAGGAATGAGGGGAAGGGATCAGGAAAAGAACAGACAAGTACAGGCTTTCTTACCCTCCCTCCCTCCCATAAATTCAAGATTTCACACAAAGCTTTGTTTTCTAGCAGTAAACATGGAGTTACATTCGTCCGTCTCCTATTAAACAATCTTGTGGCCACTTTGACATAAGTTTCTTGCACCTGTATAATAAAATTTCCTGAGTGCCTTGGATATACATTCATAATCCCTTTCTTGGTCTCCTGCCCTCACTTTCTACATGGAAGGCCC
>VSMD01083034.1:0-61048 GCA_008750895.1 Mirza zaza | reverse complement strand
CCACCACAACACCCCGCCACCACAACACCACGCCACCACAACACCCCGCCACCACGCCACCCCGCCACCACAACACCCCGCCACCACAACACCCCGCCACCCTGCAGCCACCGGAGCCTTGCTCTGCCTGCTCCCCGCCCGCTGTCCTCCGCTGTGCGGCCCGGCTCCTCATGCCGGCCCGCCGGCCTCGCCCTTCCCTCTGCCTTCTCCCCACCCTAAAGTGACTTACTCCTCTTTTAGTTTTGCAACGGAGAGCCACCTTTTGAGACCTCTCCATCTGAACAGACGTCTCTCTTCTTTCTGTCCTGTTGCCTTAAACCTCTCCTTAGTGACACTTCCCACTGCCGTCCGTTAGGCCGAAATGCACGCCGCAGGCTCACCCAGCGAGCACCCTGTGTGGGAACATGGGGCCAGGCCACAGGGCCCCAAACTTCATCGGTGACACAGTCAAAAAATGAATAAATAAATAAAAAGAAGAAGAAGATAGAACCCCAGTGAAAATGCTAGCACTCTTTCGTAGATATTGTAAAGGCTCCAAAAGATAGGGGGCTTCACCTGGAAAAGACCGGAAGTTTGCTGAGGCGGGGTTGCAGGGCTGGGCCTGCGCGGCGCTGTCGGCGGGGCAGGGGCGTGGCTTTGGGGAAGCGAGCGCGGTCACGCAGGTGCGCTGGCAGGGCCCGCACGGAGGGGGCGCTGGGCGCCCAGTCTCCTCCCTCCTGCTCAGCGGGCGGGCGGTGGCTTCTCCGTGCGCGCCGGTCTCCCGCCGATGACATTCCACAGAACAGAACTCGCCTGATGCTCCTTGTGCTCGCATTGCTCCCGAGCACGTCACTGACGCTGGAACAAGCTCGCCTCACAAAACAAGCCTCAGACTAGAACTCTCTGCCGTAATAGTATTCGAGTCCCCAGGAGCAGACTCCTTCCAAGGCAGCCCCGGCGAGCTCTCCCGCGGTCGCGGCGCCGGCCACTACAGGGCCAGTGGGTAAACGCGCGAATGTTCCGTCAGGGTGGATTCAGTTAATTAAAGACAGTTATTTTTAGTCACTCATATTACTTTTACTTAAAACCTTAGAAGATACCATTTCACAAATGGTTCACAAACCATTTTCTTTTTCTTTTTCTTTTTAGGAAACATTATGCAAAATATCTTAGGCTGTCAAAGTATCTATCCAAACGTTTCTGGCAGGCAAGTCAGTGTAATTATTTCTCCACTTGTATCATGGTAATTGCTATGAATATACACTTTTTATGCCTTTTACAGCACTAGCCCTAAGAAAAGTCAGCATTTTGTATATCCTCTAAAGCGGTGGAATGATGAGGATAATGAAAATGAAATTTCCATTTTGTGAAGAAGAAATCTCCACAAAATAGGCCTGGCCTATTTTGTTTTTACAGGCCTGGCCTGTAAAAACAGCACAGTATTTTAGAGAAGGAAATCAAAAGTCACATGGAGACAGGCAAACAGTTTAAGAGAAGTATGATCTCATGTTGCCTTGTGTATTAAAGATAATGATTTGAGTTTAGTTTAACTCTAAAACTAGGGGGATGCTCTAGTCGAACAGACGTGTTGGCACTACTAACCAGCAGCTGTTACTAAGATCCTTTTATCTAAACAAAGTTTGCATCAAAAATGTCACTTGAACTCTCAAAGACCAAGAAGAAAAGAGGAAAGAGACTGAAGTAACTTGGCCAGGAGACGTAAAGATTACAATTTTCCATCGTATCTGCCATTGGCTAAATTTTCAAAATCTCTGGACTTTCTCAGTTTGGAGACAGAAGGCAAAAAACAAAGAGGGAGGAAACAAAGGGATGGAGAAAGAGGAAAGAAAAAAAAAGGAAGAGAGAAAGAGAAAAAGAGAAAGAAAAGGAACAAAGGAAGGAAGGAAGAGAGAAAGAGGAAAGGAAAAGAGGCAGGAAGGAGGGAAGGAAGGAAGGAAAGATCTGTGAACCTAGTATTATAAGTTTTCATAGAATGATGGTAACTAACTTTCTTTTTTAAAAAGCTGGTATGTTTTCCAAAGTACTTCTATTTAGAAAGCATTATTTTAATTATATAAGTTGGATGACTAAAGTATTTATCTCTAATAGCTTTTTATGGATTTGAGGAACAGAAAACATATAGGATGGTTAAAAATAATGTTTTCATCCTGTGATATTGCAATAGTTTTCTAGTCTTTAAATTGGTCAGTGTCCCAGGGTGATTATTTTGACTGCTTTGTTTGACATGGTCCTGACACAAACTATATTAAGATAATGCTTTGACAACTCTGGAGTTTGCAGGTTTATAAGGAAAATATTCTGAAAATAAACAGAAGAGTAATTTTTTTTAATGGACAAAAGTATATTCATAAAATTTAAGAAGAAATGGCTTGGGTTGCATGGAACATTGAGAGTAACAGTTGTTTATTAAACTATCTAATTTTAAGATTATTTTTTTTCATATAAAAGCAAAATTTGTCTCTTTCCTTATTCTCCATTGCTCTATTCTTTTTTTGTTAAAGAATAATGTATTTTCTAATTATGAGAGTGGTACAAATTCACTTAGAAGGTAGAAAAAACATAAAAATAAAAATAATACCATTATACAGAATAAAAATGTTGATACTTTGGCATTTCATTGCAATCTTTTTATATATATATTTTGACATAGTTGAACACATTATGCATAACGATGCATTTCTTGCTTTGTGATTTTTTTCAACTCTCGTAGTAAATACAAATACAAATACTTTATAAAAGTAATTTTTAATGACCGTATGATATTTGGTCTTATTTAACCAATCCCCTCCTGTTGGATGGACATTTCCATTACCTGTAGTTTTTCTGTGATAAAGGAGGTGATTGATGTCTGTGGGTATCTTTATTTGCATTTTGGATTTCTTCTCAGTCATCAAGTCCCAGTGGGGGAATTACTGGGGTAGAGGGTGTGACGAAGTGGGAGGCTTGTAAGCCACAGCCAGGCGCTGACATCTGTGAGGGCCTTCCCTGGGGTGTGGGCAGAGAGGGGCCGTCTCCCCGCTACAGAAACCTCTACAGGCTGCCGTAGCACCCTGACAGCGGCCGGCCTCTGCTCGGGTTCTGTCTGTACGGGCGCTGTCGTTTTCCCTTTACTTTTCTCACTGAAATACATGCAATGATTACATGTTGGCTTCGCTGCATGTATACAAACTGGAAAACAGTCCTTTTCATCCTTTGTTTTCTGACGAGTTAGGTTAAAGGGTGGAGGGGAAGCATGGCTGTGAGGCCAGCAGGTGGGATGGGAGGCCCAGGGTTCAAGCTTAGACCTTTATTCCTATTCCATAGTGTGGTTTCCTGCCCCTTCCCAGCTGGCTGGGAGCACAAACACAGAAGGCATCAATGTTGGGTCACTTGCAGACTCTCTTGCTGAGAACTGCAACACTCAGTGCACCCCTGCCAGCTTCTACATACATTTATATTCTGTATTTTCAGTTCGGTTTCCCCAGTCAGGATCCTAGAAGTCAGTTATTCTAGAGAGGACATTTTTCAGTCTCACTTTTCTATCTTAAGATAGGTACAGGGTTATTGGAGAGATTAAATGAAATAATTTATATGAAAGTACTAGTCAGTATAAAGTATTACTATTATTAATAGTAATACTAGTATTACTATTACTAATAATTGTAATAGTAATAATTATTAGTAATACTAATTAATTAGTAACCTGATGTTTCTCTTGGAATGAATTAACTGTAGTGTAGACGATTTCTTTCAGATTTTCCAGCAGTGCCCAGTGTATTTACTGATGTTATACTATGCTCACAGCACTGAAGATGTCCAAGGTGGCATGAGGCCAATTTCTGTTTAAGGAATCTGGTGAAAGTGGCAGATTCACACACACACCGACATACACTCACCTGTGCAGGTGCATGCAGCCGAGGTGCGTGGCAGAAACTGACAAGTGCACAAGAGGGGATGGGGGCACAGAGGTAGAGTGACAGCAGTTAAAACATTTGGGGACAGGCGGCTCTGGGATGCCTCTATCACAGGAGCAGTATGTCAATCAGCCATTGCAGGATGCGTGGGCTTTTGGACAGACTGTTAGGACAGGGACATGTGGCAGGTAGACTGGAGAGGGGACTTGAATCAAGGTGTGCCGCTATGAAAGAGGATGGCTGGATCGGGGAAGACTGAGTAGCCTGGGGTGTGTATGTGAGAGTGTGTGTGTTGGGGGTGGGAGTGTGTGAGAGATTGTGCGTGTGTGTTGATAAGCGAAGTGGGGAGGAAGGAAGAACCGAGCGGGGAACACTAATTGGTAGGAGACAGTTGGGAAGAGAGTTCAGGCCCACACCACGCAGCTCCTGTTGCTTTGCTCCCCAGACTGGCCTGTAGCTCCTTCACAGTGGAAATAGTAGTGGGAACATCCCACAGGCACCTACAGATTCTGCTGCTGATACCAGGCCTTTCCTTTGCTTTGATTTCCATAAAAATATTACCATGATGGGATATTAATTGCCAGGGAATATAAATAAGTCATTATTATGGCTACATGTACAGTTTTCAACATTATTATCCCATTTTTTTTTTTTTTTTTAGCTTTTTAAAATTTTTTTCTGAGACAGAGTCTCGCTTTGTTGCCCTGGCTACAGTGCCATGGAGTCAGCCTAGCTCACAGCAACCTCAAACTCCTGGGCTCAAGCGATCCTCCTGCCTCAGCCTCCCGAGTGGCTGGGATTACAGGCATGCGCCACCATGCCCGGCTAAAATTTTTTCTATATATATATATTAATTGGCCAATTAATTTCTTTCTATTTATAGTAGAGATGGGGGTCTCGCTCTTGCTCAGGCTGGTTTTGAACTCCTGACCTCGAGCAATCTACCCGCCTTGGTCTCCCAGAGTGCTAGGATTACAGGCCTGAGCCACCGTGCCCGGCCCTACTATCCCATTTTATGTTTCCAGAATCCCAGCTCTGACTTAGAGACGTGACATATCCCAAGGATGGAATGTAGGAGGCGTATGCTGAGTGCGGGGTCGAGGCGCAGTTCTGTTGTACACAGTGTTTAGAAGGTAAAAGTCATGGCCGTGAGGACCGCCACCCATGCTGTTTCAGACCTTTTTATTTGTTGATTACATATTTATCAGAGCCCAGCGTTAACATTTAAAACACATCTTTCCATGTATTCTTCCTGGAGAGGGAGCAAGGAAAACAGTTCAGGATAACAGAATGTGTTCTTTCTTCTTTAAATGTCGAACAGAGGGCACATTTAGAACTGTACCTGCCTGTTTGTCTTTCTGATATAGTAAGGTTAATTTGAAAGCTGAACCCTGAGAGGGGAGTCTGCCTTTGAGCTTACTCTTCCCTTCAAGTTTCCAAGCGCAAAGGTGACATGCCTGCCTCGGGTTCCTCGGTAGGGAGCACACAGGCTTCCAGTGAGAACACAGCGGAAGGTTTGCTGGAAAGCGCGAACTCTGTGTTGCCAGGTAAGTGTGCTGACAGTTTGCTCTCTGTGCCTCTTCCCCAGAAGCTAGCTGCTCAGTCACAGAATGTCCCTTCCCCAGCGGTGTGGCCCCTCAGGCCACCTCTCCCCACCGGGCTGTGCTTTGTGTCTCCACGGTCTGAAAATGTATGAGTTTCTCTTTCATGCAGCACATTCCTGCCCTATATCTTTACCAAAGAAAATTGTAAATAAATTTCCTTGAAAGAGGTTCTTCTCCTTCCTGCTTCTCAGTAGTTAGTAGTGATGGTACCCCTCACACTGCTCCCTCTTCATGTGAAAACCTCCCCTTCTGCCTTTCTTTCCTTTCATCTCTGTCCTCTTTTTAGTGTCCTTTGGGCAAGATGTTCTGTGTCTCAGTGATTCCAAGCAAACAAACTCTTCTGTTATACAAAAACAAAAAGAAAAAAAAAAGTGCCTTGAAACACTACAAAGTAAATCATTTGCCTTCAAGATTAAGCTAAAAATGTTTCCTTGAGCTTCATGCTTCATGTCTGAACATCTGAACATCCCATCACTTAACCAGATGATAACAGAGTATTTTGTATTTTTGCTGCTTGTTTTTTTCTGCCAGTAAACCGTATCTGTATTAAACCAGGGCCACCTTTCAGTGAGAATTGAGCAGGAGGCTGCCCTCTGCCATCCAAACATGCCTCTAGCCCTATTTATTTATGAGAAGCTTTGTACTGGATACAAACTGCTGCAGATGCTATGCAGCTTTATGGGAGACATCACACGGTCCTGGTAATCTGATAGAAGGTTTTAAATGGATAGGCGGCTCTGCCAGTTTTGGGTGCCAGAAGGTTTTGGGCTTTGAGAGAAAGAAACAACAAACAAACCCCAAATCAGAATCCCTAACTACTACTGAATCACATGCCCTAGGAAATATCCTAAGTTTTCCAAGAGAGGGTTTTCTATAGCCTGTGGCAAATCCATAACTTGATTTTTTTAAATGTGCTTTTTTTTTTTTTTTGAGACAGAGTCTCACTTTATTGCCCAGGCTAGAGTGAGTGCCGTGGCGTCAGCCTAGCTCACAGCAACCTCAAACTCCTGGGCTCAAGCAATCCTGCTGCCTCAGCCTCCCAAGTAGCTGGGACTACAGGCATGTGCCACCATGCCCGGCTAATTTTTTTCTATATATATTAGTTGGCCAATTAATTTCTTTCTATTTATAGTAGAGATGGGGTCTCGCTCTTGCTCAGGCTGGTCTCAAACTCCTGAGCTCAAACAATCCGCCCACCTCGGCCTCCCAGAGAGCTAGGATTACAGGCTTGAGCCACCGCGCCCGGCCTTAAATGTGCTTTTATATAGCTCTCAAGGCTTACTTAGTAAGTTATTGTATTATTTTAAAGTTCACGAATTTTATTCATGAAAAAGTAAGATTAATGAGCTCTTTTGGACACAACAAATTTTGCATTGTTTGTGATTAATGTGCTTCAAATATAGCATTTCCAGTTTGGAAAGCAGAGAAAGATTGAAGAAAATACTCACAGGTTGGCCTCAGATGGGAGAATGTTAGTCCTGATTAGCAAGAACACATACTAATAACACTCAGTGCTCAGTATTAATTGATGACATTCCAGGATCTGGTACAATCTGCCCAGCAGAGTATGATAATTATTAACGTAATAAGTTAACATGTTGTAGTGATGAGATGAATCCAAGAATCTTTGCTTTGGGGGGATGGCACAAGATATCATGGCCAGTTTAGAATATGAATAGTATGTACTAAAATACATTGGTTTTCATCAAGACCACTCAGTTTGTAAATATTTTTGAATAGTTATGAAGTTTTTGATATGTCCCGTGAGATGGGTGATAAAAATTAAAGTCCCTCCTTTCCCATTTTTCTGTCTGGTTTGGGAGGCACACCTACACAGAAGAAAACCATGAGAAGCACGAGTTGCCACTTAAATCAGCTCTGTGTGCCATGGTGCCCACTGTCTCTGTCGTGGGAAGAGGTCTGGAGTCATCTGAAACGATCCTTGTGGAAGGTGGGGCGATTGCTCTCATTGCATGGGAGTCACAGGGTTCCAAAGCTTTGCGGTGGGTACCCGCTCCTGGACTGTGGATAGGGGGCCAGTGCCTTGCCTTTGCACACCCTGAGTTCCTGAATGAAGAGGACTTGTATAGACAATTAGGCTTCAGATAGCAGAAAAGTTTGGGAGCTATGAGTTCCACGTTGCTTCATCAAGCCACCCGCATACTGACTACATGTGCAACCTGCCTTTTTTCTTGACACTTGTTCTATATATGGTTGGGAGAAAATACCAGAAGGAATGGTGAGCACTGGGAGTAGTCCTGACAGTGAGCCTTCACAGCACCCTACCCCTCTAGGCCGGGGCACAGCCAGCATCTTCCTCTCATAACACTCTGGGAGCTGCATTGCCTAGGTTCATTCATTCAGTAGTCAGTAGACTGGACTCAATGCTTACTTCCTATTGAACTGCAAACCCCTGGGAACTGCAATGTCAGGGATGAGGGATACAGCAGGAAATAAGATAAACTGCCAGGTCTATAGTAGGAGATCAATACTTTTTTTTTTAAATGAATGAATTTAGGCATTGGCATTTCCAGGCTTGCTAGATTTGTCTGGATGAAGTTGGGTGCTATATTGTACAGGAAGATGTTTGTAACTCTGAGATTGGGATTCACCTCTCACGTTTTAAACAATGATAGAGTATATGAGTAGCCTTAGGAGAGGAGGTGGATGTGTTCTTCCTCTGTGAATCAGTGCAGCTTTGTACACTTGACCTTAGAATGAGCAGGGTTAGAGGTGCCGCCTGTCCTGTGCAGTCAAAAACCCATATGTAACTTCTGACTCCCTAAAAACTTAACTACTGAAAGCCTACTGTTGAGCAGAAGCGTCACAGTGGATTAACACATATTTTGTATATGTACTATATACTGTATTCTTGCAATTAAGTAAGCTAGAGAAAAGAAAATGTTATTGAGAAAATCGTAAGGAAGAGAAAATACACTTATATACTGTACTGTATTAATTGATACCATAAGTTTATATTGTCTGATTTACAAGATGGATCAACTGTCTGAAATGGCAGCAACCACAGCTGCAGACTTTGATCTCGGGCACATATCAAGCAATCAAGTTTTTCTTGTAATGTCATGCATTTTCTGTGCTTCTTGGGTGCATTTCCATCTTCACTACTGCACTTCATATGGGTCCCCTGGTGTTATTCAATGTTTATAGTATTGCACTAAACACAATGGAAAATATGTGAGGACCAAGAGACCACATTTTACTGCCATATGCAATTTCCTGGAGAGTCGAACTACTCACGCGGAGATGATGAGTGTCACATGGTGTTTTAAGTGAATTCTCGCAACACATCGGTTCACTGAATTAGAAACAGGAGGTGACTACGAAATTATTACAGGAGTACAGTGTGTACTACATTTAGTTTTATGCAGTTGTGATTTAATACTGCATCTTTATGCTTATTTACATTTCTCTGTATCCTGCTTTATCTCTGATCCCTGACATTGTAGACTGGGAATGGCTGCATATATGATCTGTGTTTGTGTGCATAAGTTTTGATAAACTTTAACTTTTTATAATAGAATTGTATTTATGGTAATAAATGATAAAATAGACTGGTATCTACATATATTTTATTCATTCATGGCATACCTTTTTCTTAATTTTTTAGATATTTCTAGGCTACCTAGTTCATCTGCAAGTTTTTTCAAATTGTTGAAAATCTCCAAATAATTTTCCAGTATATTTTTGCATATAAGTGGACCCACACAGTTCAAACCTGTGTTGTTCAAGGGGCAACTGTCAATGTTGCATAGGAAACAGTCACCTATTAGTATATGTTTTTATCCATTTTAGTCTTAGAAATAGATTTTATTCTTAAAGGAAAACAGGTGTCTAGCATTATTTAGTGTGGCAACATTTGATCTATAGCAAAATTTCTAATGAGATATAAAGAATCCAAGAATTATGACACAATCAAAGGCATGATGAAAAACACACTAGAAAATTGCTTGCAGCAGTTTGTAATTACTACATTGTTCTTGTGTCACACGCTACTGTTTTGTTTGTCATTACATTGTTTGATACTATCATCAAGAAAATAAGGTAAGAGTGAATGTCCGGTATATTCAATATTTGGGTGACATTCTCTCATTTAAAAATCACTGGGAGATTAGTATTTTAGTAAGTAATTCTCTAAGTGCTAAGTCTATATTATAAACTAAAAGTATTCAGATTAAGTAGTAAACCAGATGAGTTATGGCACAAAGGGAAATCAGTCAGAGGTGGAGTTTCACCCTCCACAATGTTTGAAAAACTTATACTTAGATGGTATATGTACATATCATGTAACATATGATTATATACTTCATTATATGTGACTATATATCATATTAAACTTATATATAATCATATAACATATAACAACACATTTATATAATAAATATATTCATATAAAATTATATTACATATACTATATATATGGTATTTTATATGTATATATTTTTAAAGTCTCCTAGAAATGTTCCACAGATCATTTAATGGGAAACACTCTGAGTAATGATGTCTTCCAATTGATGGTTGTCAATTGTTCTTATTAGTTTTAATAACAAAGCTCAGGACCTCCCACTAAGCTTATTGTATTCAGGTTGTTTGCATGTACCAAGATACTTGAAATACGATTAAAATAAATGCATACCTAAAGATCTGGTTCTCTTTTTCACATGGCTGTCTGTACTCCTGGCTAAACTAGGAAAATGACATACTTTGAGAACACTAAAACATGTTATTCTCAATGCACATATACCTTGCTTTGGGGTTTAGCATAGACATTCTTATAAGAATGGAGACCCTTTGTAGCAATAAATAGCTCATTGTTCTTCTTTTTTTTTAAGAAAACTATTTTTAATTATTATGGGTACATAATAGTTATATATATTTATGAGGTACATGTGATGTTTTGATACAGGCATACAATGTGTAATGGTAAAATCAGGGTAATGGTATATCCATCACCTCAAGCATTTATCATTTCTTTGTGTTAGGAACATTCCAATTCTATTCTTTTAGTTACATACATAATGAGTGAGATGTGCACCATCTGGGGGATGGACATGCTGGAAACTCAGACTTGTGGGGGGAGGGGGAAGGGCATTTATTGAAACCTTAAACTTTGTACCCCCATAATATGTCGAAATAAAAAAAAATTACAAATTTAAAAAAATATATAGAATAAGTTATTGTTAACTGTAGTTGCTCTATTATGCTACCGAATACCAGATCTTATTCATTCTGCCCCACTGTATTCTTGTACCCATTAGCCATTCCACTTCATGTCTGCCCTCCTTGCTGCCTTTCCCAGCCTCTGTGCCCATCACTCTGTTTCTATCTCCAGGAGTTCAGTTTTATTTTTTAGCTTCTACATATGAGTGAGAACATTTCAAATTTGTCTTTGTGTGCCTAACTTATTTCACTTAACATAATGTCCTTCACTTCCATCCATGTTGATGCAAATGACAGGATTTCATTCTTTTTTATGGCTGAATAATATTCCATTGTGTATATACACCACATTTTCTTTATTCGTTCACCTACTGGTAGACACTTAGGTTGAATCCACATTTTGGCTGTTGTGAGTAGTGCTGTAGTAAACATAGGAGTGAGCTATCTCTTCTCTATACTGACTTTCCTTCTTTGGGGTATACACCCACCAGTGGGGTTTTGAGGTCATATGGAAGTTCTATTTTTAGTTTTTTGAGGAACCTCCATGCTGTTCCCCATAGTGGCTGTACTATTTACATTCCTACCAAAAGTGTATGAGGGTTCCCATTCTCCACATCCTCACCAGCGTTCGTTATTGTCTGTCTTTTTGACAAAAGCCATTTTCCCTGTGAGGAGATGACATCTCATTGCAATTTTGAGTTGCCTTTTTTGAATGATTGGTGCTGTTGAGCATGTTTTCATTGCTCTTTCTAAGGCTGAGCTCTCCTTACGAGCCACAACATGTAATGCTGTCCTTTCAGGATTGTTCCTGGCTGCTCCTCCCAGTCATTTGCCTATCTCAACTCATGGGACAGTAACTAATTAAATACCCTGGGTTACCAATCACCCCATGTATCTAGAGTCATGAGGTTATGTTGCACTAAATGAGTCACAGGAAAAGAGCATTGCTCAAAGCGCGGTGTCTTGTAGGTTCTTCACTGACTCTTATTTGAATGGCTATGGCCAGCATTTAGTTTATGTAATTGTTTTTTCTAAGTTGAAATATTTTAACCATGTTGTGTGCAGCAATGCTTTGTAGCCTTTATTTTTTTCCTACATATTAATAGAGATTCAAAAAAAATTTGGCCATGGTTATGGTGATCCCTCAGTCTGCCTCCAAGTGCAGACGGCATCCTCATCAGGTACATCCATTGCCATAAGAGGGTATCTATGCTACTCCCAGATGGGGGCACCCCCAGTTACGACTTGTGGTTCTACATTTCATTAATTGGCAAGAGAGTTTAGCTGCATTTCAAGTAAGTTAATTTACTGCATTTAATAAGGGTAAAAATCCTGAACCTACTAATGCCTAAATTGACTGAGATTATACTCATGGAAGTGTTCTGAGAAGATAGGCAGTCCACTCACTACCTTAGAATTAGATTGTATAACTGCAGATTCAACCTGGTCAGTGCTGGAGCTGCCACCTGGACCCCCTCCTATGTCCCTTCCTAGAGGACAGGTGTGGGTTGAATGCTGTCTGTGTATGGCTCTGTTTGAGGTGTGTGGGATGCATGACGAGCAAGCAAAGACCCTCCCTGCAGGGGGCTTGACATCTGTGCAGGGAGACAGAAGATCAGTAATAAAAACAATCAATAAGTAAATTGCACATTATTTTTGAAGACGATGCATGCTATGGATGAAAAGGAAGCATAGAGCAGATTGGGGAAATCAAGAGCCCTGGGGTAAGTGAAAAGTAGTTTGTGGGGTTAAGTAGGGGAGTCAGTGTGGGTTTTGAGGGAAGGTGAGGTTTGTGCAAAGACTTGAAGGAGGTGAGAGGATCGATCTGGTGTCTGGGAGAAGAGTGCTGGAGGCTAAGGAAATAGCCAGAGCAAAGGCCACTGGTGGGTGAGTCTCGTGTGTTCAAGAAAGGAGCCCACCATGTCGAACTCTGCGCGGGGGCAGTGGGAGGAGAGCCTGTCAGGAAGACGCCCAGTGACGGACCGCATGACACCTGAGAGGTCACTGCAAGAGCTTTGGCTTATACTCTGAGCAGACTGGGCGCCGTTGAAGGTGTTGAGCACGTGTATTCTGCTTTCTGTACTGAGCAGCGGTTATAGGGGCAGGGCAAGGGCGGACGCAGGGAGACCTGTCAGGGCCGCTGTCTCTCCAGGTGAGAGACAGTGGCAGTGCCAGAGCTGATCTAGCCTGCTGGGATCTGGATGTCCTGAGGGACTGAGGTGGGATGTGAGAGCAGCAGTGGACACAAGGCTTATTCCTCCCTTTGACTTGGGCAACTAGGAGGGAGCTGCCTCCCTTAGTATGCGAAAGGCTGCAGGTGGGGCGGGTGGGGCCAGAGGCGATGGACCTGCAGCTCGGCCTGGCGTGTCGACTGAGCGTGTCCTGCACACCCAGGGGACATTCCGCACAGGCAGTCCGTGTGAGTCTGCAGGGCAGGAGACAGGTCTTGGCTGCAGAGGTGCATTTGGAAGTTGTTGGCATATAGAGAGTATTTAAGTCTGTGCCATCACCACGGGGTTGAGGACAGAGAGGAAAGAGGACCCGGGGCACAATGCTGGGGCATTCTACTGCTAAGCGTGGGGAAGGAGGAGGAATCGGTGTAGGGGATAAGAAGACACCGGGTGATGAAGGGAAGCAACAGAGCCCACTGTCCTGAGGCTTGGCGAAGACAGTGCTGTGAAGATGCAGAGGGGCGGCTGGGTCGGGGGCTGCCTCCTGGTCCAGTACGATAAGTCCTGAGACTAGGCCATTGCATCAGTCAAGTGGAGGGCATTGGTGGCCTTGGCAAGGATGGTTTCATGAGTGGCAAAAGCCTAATGGAAGTGGCTTTGGAAGAGAATGGGAGAGAGGGAGGTGACACATGGATCTAGAAAGCAGTTTTGAGGAGTTTTCCTGCAAAGGGGAGCAGACAGAAAGGTTGGTAGGAGGTAGGGATGGTGGAGTCAAGTGGAAATTTTGTTTTGTAATTTTGGTTTTAAGATGAGAGACATAACAGCATGTTTATGTGCTGTTGGGGTGATCTAGCAGAGACTTTAAAATCAGGGGTAATGGGAGAGAGAGAGACGTTCTCGAGTGAGTGGGAGAAGAGGGGCCACCCGACAAGAAAGGACGGGCTCCAGCGAGGAGACTGCAGAGCTGTGTTGGTGAGTGGGAGGGTTTGTGGCCGCACGTGCGTGTGGATGAGCGCGTGAGTGGAGTCCGTGTGAGTTTCCTGTGGCTGCTGTAACAAAGTCCCACAAACTGGTGGCTTAAAACAGTGGGACTTTATTCTTTCCTCGTTCAGGAGGCCAGAAGTCCGATAATATGATGTCAGCAGGTTGGTTCCTCTGAGGGCCTGAGGGAGAGTGTCCCCTGCCTCCCTCCCGGCTTCTGGTGGTCGCCGGCAGTCCTCGGCGTTGCTTGGCTTGTAGGTAAATCACTCCCACCTCTTCCCCGTTTCCATACATCCTCTTTGTATGTCTCCTCTGTGTCTTGGTATCTCTTTTCCCTCCTACAAGGACACCAATCATACTGGATTTAAGGACCACCCTACCATAATGCAGCATGAACTTGTTTTAACTGGATTATATCTGCAAAGAGCCTATTTCCAATTAGGGCTCTGGGTAGACATGGATTTTGGGAAGATGCTCTTCAACCCAGCACAGGGGCCCTGACGGTTCTTTTTGGATTGATTGAGTTTGCTCAGTGAAGTGGGAGGCACTGTCTGCAGACAGTGAGGTGGGCAAGGAGGTCTTAGAGGCTTAGGAGCAGGATGAAGGCCAGAATGGGTTGCCCAGGAGAGGGAAGAGCACTTGCTACAGGAGGATGTAGGAGCTTGCAGCCTGGAGATTCGCTGTTCCTGAATTCAGCGGGAGCCGGGTCAGCGTGGCGGTGTGCGTTTCTCCAGCCTTGCTCAGCTACCTGGTGCAGAGACGGAGCAGCAAGGTTGGATTTAACTGGGGTGGTTTTGCCAAACAAGAACATCATAGCCAGGGAAAAGCACCAGAGTTGGGGGAAGATCTAAGGAATGTATTAAATAACTGACCCTGGAACTTACGTTAGGAAAATAGGAGAGTGAGGACATTAAGGTCGTGAAGATCAGTGAAAAGGGCAGGCAGTGCAGAGGTGCAGGAGGGAGTGGGGTGGGAGTATTGCAGGAGGTGACGGCAGGCAGTGCTCAGAGAGTGGGTTTCAGGAAACTGGCTTGTGGGGAGACTGTGGCTTTGAGTGTGGGAAGGAGCCCCTGAGGAAGGGCGAATGACAAGATCATTGGGGGAGAGGACTTGAGAAACTGAGGCATGGGGTGAGAAGCACCTACTATGCTTGCCTTGAAATCGCCAGCAATTAAGACAGAATGGTGGTGGTCACATCACAGCGACAGTGAGCCAGGAGCTAAAATCTTCTGGAAATGAGGGGAAATGGTTTGGAGTTGATAAAGAACAGTGGCATTGAAGGTAGCCTGTGATGTCATCTGGCATCATGAGATGTGACGGTGTGGGCTTCTGGGAGGTGGGAGGGCTCACGGTTTGACGGTGGGAAAAGGCAGGAACTGGGATGATGCCTTCCTCTCTCCCAGGCCCACTGAGTCATGTGACTTCGTTCTCTGCTCCTTCCCGGGAGACAAGCTCTTGTGTGGTTTTCCATGGGGACAAGAGGTCTGAGTGAGTAACTCTGGTTGCAGGTAGGCAAGACCCCAGAGCTCTGTCCCCACTGCAGCCCTGTAACTGAGGAGCCTCTGCAGGGCCCCTGACCCCAAGCCACGGTGTCTGCTGGGGGAATCTACAGAACTTTGCACATGCTCCTTTTTACTCTTTTCATTTTGAAAAAATCTAAAGATGCATAGTACAATAAACATTGATGGATCCATCACCCAGCTCTGTAACATCACTTAATGGCAGGGATTCGTTCTTAGAAATGCGTTGTTAGGCGATTTCGTCATTGTGTGAAGGTCATAGGGTGTGCTCACACAGACCTGGGTGACACAGCCCGAGACACAAGACACACCCAGGCCGTGTGTTACAGCCTGTTATCCTGGGCCCACCTGCACAGCACGTTGCTGTGCTGAACATTGTAGGCAACTGTAGCCCGATGGTAAGTGTTTTTATATCTAAGTATAGCTTAACATAGAAAAGGTACAGCAATAATACACTATGAAAGATAAAACATGGTGCACCTGCATAGGGCAGTTA
This sequence comes from Mirza zaza, assembly GCA_008750895.1. NCBI lineage: Eukaryota > Metazoa > Chordata > Mammalia > Primates > Cheirogaleidae > Mirza > Mirza zaza. The sequence continues at coordinate 45,205 of VSMD01083034.1, read as the reverse complement.
CCATGAACAGGGCTTGCAGGGCTGGAAGTTGCTCTGGGGGAAGACAGTGGGTGAGTGGGGGGTGAATGTGAGGGCCTCGGACACCACTGTACACTGCTGTAGACTTTATAAGCATCGGCACTTAGGCTGCACTAAATTTATTTAAAAACTTTATTCCTTCTATAATAAATTAACCTTAGCTGACAGTAACTTTTTCACTTTGTAAACTATTTCATTTTTTAACTGTCTGACTCTTTTGTGATAACACATAGATTAAAACACAAACACATTGTGTGTATTGTATAAAAATATTTTATGTTCTTATTTTACTTTTTAAGCTTTTTTTGCTAAAAGCTGAGACACAAACACACAAATTATGAGCCTCATTAGGCCCGTATAGGTGAGGATTATCGATGTCACTGTCTTCCACCTTCACATCTTGTCTCACTGGCGGGTCTTCAGGGGCAGTAACATGCACGGTGTTGTCATCTCCTGTGACAACAATGCCTTCTTTAGGACACCTCCTGAAGGACCTGCCTGTGGCTACTGTACAGAAGGAGTACACTCTAAAATAATGATAGAAAATATAGTGTGGTAAATATATAAACCACTAATAGAGTCTTTTACTATTATGTAAAAGTTATGATGTACTGTATGTAATTGTGCTATACTTTTATGTGTGTGATCAACAGCATAGTGGGTTTGTTTGCACCAGCCCCACAACAAATATGTGAGCACTGCATTGCACTGCGATGTTAGGATGGCTATGACATTACTAGACCATAGGAATCTTTCAGCTTTGTTATAATCTTATGGAACCAGCTCTGTATTTGCAGTCCACTGTTGGCCAAAGTGTTGCTGTGCAGCACACGATTGTATTTATTTCCACCATTTCCTGTCCTTTGGTTGAATGCTGGAGAAATTTAAGGCATATCATGTTAGTCAACACACTTGAGTATGCATCTCAAGAAAAGGACATTTTCTTGGATAATCACAATGTTATTATCTCACCTAAAATTAACAATAATTCCTTAACAGCATCTAATATCTTGAGGTCTTTTCAGTCATACACCATATCACAATGTGACACAGCTCTGAAAGCATCATTGTCATACATGGAAGCCTGTTAAACAATAAACTCATATCCAATAACCGAATGGATTGGTTTGCATAAGCTAGTTTATTTTTAGCTGACATGTTTTGGCCACTTTCTATATGCCAAGAACTGTTCTCAGAAGGAACTTTGATTAGGATTAGCTCATTAAAATCTCTCAGTAATATTATGGGGTAGATGCTATTATTTACCCTCGTCTTACCCAGGAAGGTAAGAGCTCTGAGACACACAGCACACTGCAACGTAGCACAGCATTTGGCACGGTAGATCCTAACAGTAAGTTGTGCACATTCAAATCCCATTTGAACAAGAGGATAATAGTAGAACGCACAGCACCGTTTTGAGGATTCATGGGTTTATCTATATGTGTGTGTGGGTATATTTATAAAGTAGCAGGCACATAAGTGTTGGCTCTTGTTGTATTAGGATTTTAAGCCACTTCTATCTGACTCCAAAGCCCAAGCGTGACCATAGTGTGGAATCTATCGTGTTTTGTAAATGAAAACATAGAAACATATTCCTCCTTTTCCTGTGGCAGGATCACTTTGCTTCGTACACACGTACACACACACACACAATTGGCTGGGGACCTATATAGGTAGGAAACTGGGGTTTGTAGTCACCAACATCCTGTCAGCAATGCAGAGAGAAAGGACAGGTGACAGTGAGTAAGAGCCCCCACAGGCAAGGGGCTGCTGAGAAAAGGACCATTGTCTCCGCAGAGGCAGAGGTGGCCTGCTTGATGCCGGCGGTGTGTTTATCTCAATAACATTCAATTTTAACGTCATCATCTGTGTACCCCTTGTGGTGTTTTGTCTGTGGAATCTCTAGACCACAGGAGGCCTGACCACCGGGAAATCACGGTGTTCCTGTTGTAGTTTCTGAGCATGCGTGTGGGCACGCACGCGCGCACTCCCGCACACACACATGCACACTCACACACACGCACGCCCACCTGGTAAACCTCCTTATCAAAGGCCTGAGGGCATTTTGTCTTTAAGCCTGGCTTCCCGTCCTTCCGTCCCCTCTCAGAGGTCAGTCTCCTTGGGCCCTTCTCTTCCTGTCCTCTGGGCCGTCGCTGGAAGCCTCTCATCTGGTGCTGGCACCCCGGCCCTGCGCGGCGGCGGTCCTGGTCGTCTCTTACGACACTGCCAAACTCAAAATCGGAGTTGTGCTCCTACCCCACTGGGAGTTTCACTTCCGGCGCGGTGTGCCTGGATGGCTCGCCGAGTTCGCCTCCGCCGCGTGTGCGCACGCGCGTCGCTCTGAGGGCAGCCGGCGGCCGCGCTGCGAGCGTGCGGAGCCTGCCGGGCCGGGCGGTCCCACTCGGCGAGTCGTCCTCTGGCGAGGGCGGCCACGTTCGAGCCTCGGGACTACAGGGAAACCCTCCAGCACAGTTTCAGGCAATTATCTGAACAAACCATGGAGCATTTTTCATGCCCGTCGTAAGGCTGAATTTGGCCCTTGAGCAGGGAGGGTGATTATTTCTTATTATCTCACCTTCAGTGGTGGCGCATTTCATGAAAAAGGCCATGATATTTAGTTTAATTTGTGTTGTATGACTGGAATCAATACATTTATATTTTCTGTATTTGGCCAAGTTCTTTTTCTTCTTTCCCTTTTTATGACATTTTAAATGTTGAATCAGGCATGAACAGAATTCCATATTGTTTGCCATATGTATTAGTTATAGGTTTGGCATCTGTCATGAAGATTTATAAAAAAACAATGGTTTAAACAAGATAGAAGTATATTTCTCTCTCATTTAACTGTCTGAGCATAAATAGGCCTGGGTGTTGTCAGAATCCGGGCCCTCTGAATCTTTCTGCACAGGGGTGCCAAGGGCTTTGCCCGTGCTGCAGAGTCCCGGGGCGCTTACACGTCATGCTCAATCCTGTCTGCAGGGGACAGTATTCCCTGCGTCTTCAGGGCATGACTCAGAAATAGGGCACCCCAACTGCATGCTGCTCCCTTTGCCAGAACTTAGGGACAGGATCACAGCTAATTATTCATACAAGGGAGGTTGGGAAATGTGTCTTTAGTCTGGGGGATCATGTGCCTGGTTAAAATTTAGGGCCCCTAATATAATAGAAAAAGAGAAAAATTAATTTGGGAGATAATTAGCAGTCTCTGCCACATCACAGAAATATAATTTTCATTCAGATTCTCATAGATATTATTAAAAGGTGCATATCTTTTGATGTCTTTGGCAGATCTGGCTTCTGGTCACTAGAACCTGTTTTTCTCTTTCTTAGTGAGATGTGGTTTCCAGCGAAGGAATGCGTTTCCTGGCCCTTTATGCTGTTGGGCCTGGTCAGACGATGGTTTCTCCACAGTGGAATGGGATGTGAGAGGGGGAGAAGTGAACTCTGCCCAGGCTGAGGCTGTAGAAGTGGGTGTGAAGTCTCTAGCTTCTTTTCTTCCTTTGTTGGTTGGGAAGCTCTAAGGCAGGGGTCCTCAAACTTTTTAAACGGGGCCAGTTCACTGTCCCTCAGACCGTTGGAGGGCCGGACTACAGTTTAAACAAAACTATGAACAAATTCCTATGCACCTGCACATATCTTATTTTGAAGTAAAAAACAAATGGACAAAAACACCTGCATGTGGCCTGCGGGCCGTAGTTTGAGGATGCCTGCTCTAAGGAGTGGTGGGACACGATGGGAAGACGCTGGGATCCCTGAATCACCATGTGGCAGTGAGTTCCCACTGACTGACAACTCTGCCTCTGACTATTGCATGATCAAAAACTAAGTGTCCATTATGTTTGCACATGATACGTTTTGGGGTCCTTTAGTTAATATCACTTTAGCCTACCTTAACTAATGTATCTTTTTAGGTCATTTGCTATTGATTCTTGTAATCATTGTGTTGTGGAACTAAATAATCCACAAGAAACACCAGAATTTTGATTTCTAAGCAGCTGGTGAACATTTTTGGGTTGTAACGTTTCTCCAAATTTTTTTGTTATTCACAAATTCTCCATTTGTTTGTGAATTTTCTTCTCTGTCAAAACATTTAAGACTATTTTCCTTCTTTTAGAAATTAAACAGCAGTTTTTCTGACACTGTTTTTTTAATGACAAATAGTTTTTTCCTTTCTATTTTTGGTTGTTGGGAATGCTTAATGAAAATAAAACCACTAAGTGTGCACTGAAAGTTAGGAATTCCATATAAGACTTACTAGAACATTTCCTACAAGAGATTGGCATTGCAATTTATTCTTAGAAAACAGATCTCATGCATCTAGGAAATCTGAGGCCTTATGAACTAAAGAAATAGACCAGAGCTGATCTTAACATTAAACTCCCAAGTGAAAATTATGTTACAATTCCACAGAAACACCAGCTCAGATGTCTTGTCAATAAGCTTATTAGGCTACTAATTTTTATATAGTCAATAAAAATATTTCCGAGGTCAAGAAAACATTACAATCATTTGCTTCCCTCCTCCAGATCTGAGTTCTTACTTGAGGTTAGAATCACAGACTATGCAGTGGAAGGTGCTCAGTGGCTAAAGGCTCAAGTGCCATTTTTTAATGGTCATTCTCCTTATCCCTGCAGCTTACCAGTTTAGTAAGGTTTGTTTAACTTCAGCCATTAGTCACATTGAAAAAATAAGATCTAGGAGATGGGGCCAGACACTAATTGGTATCTGGATTGTACAGCCTTAAACCTTTGCCCCTCTCTTTAGGTACTCTTCTTGGTTGGATTCTTCAATGTATTTGATGATTAAAATTTAATGTAATAGTCATCACATAAATTTTCTGGAAAGAAAATTACAAGGCATATCACTGACCTTTCTATATTTATACCATTTGATCTCATAGTGATTACAATTTCTTAATATTTATCCTAAGAATATTTTAACTCTTTAATAATTTATTCAACCCGTAATTATCTTGGTTCACTGTGTTCTCTGACTTTTCTAGATCTTGGGAATATAGTGTAATGAATGACACAAAGTCCCCAAACTCATGGGGTTTATTTTTTAATGGTAAAATGATAAACACATTAACAAATAAATGCAAAAAATAAGATAATATAAAGTAATATTAAATCCAATGATGAAAACAAGAGCAAGGCAAGGAAATAGCCAACAAGGAAGCTGATAGGGGTACCCTTTACATGGTGTCCACAAGGGATGGCAAAGGCCTCTTTGAGAAGGTAACGTGAGAAGTTACCCTGTGAAGCCAGGGTCAAGTGCTGTGATTGCACTGGACAGATAGTCCGGGCAAGGGAAATAGCAAGTGCAAGGGTCCTAAGAGAAAATGAACATGACTTATTTCTGGAAGAGCAAGAAGCACAGTGTGATTGGAGTGGAAATGAGGTTGGAAGGAGAGACAGGGCTTTCTGGGCTGAGGGGAGGGGAAACGTGATAGGATTTACATTTTAAAAAGATGACTCTGCTTGCTGTAGGAGCGGTGTTGTGTAGGGGCAGCGCTGAAACAGAAAGAGCCCAGAGAAGGGGAGGCTCACACAGGTGGTGAGGAACCTGTGGAGGCAGCGGAACAGGTGAGTTCTGGGCTGGTGTCCAGAGTGGAGGACCAATTGTGATTGAGGTCCTAGAGACAGAGTCTCTGGGTTCAAGTCTCACCTCAACCTCTTAGAAGCAGAACGATTCTGGACAAGTTACATGCCCTTCTTGAGTCTCATCTACCTCGTCTGTGAAGTGGGAACAAAAATGGCAATTCCTTCAAAGGATGTCCAGTGATGTCCAGTGAAATAATCTGTGAGACACATTTAAAATTTTGCTTGGCATTTGGTAAGTATTAAATATTTGCAAACTATTACCTTTATTGATATGTTACAGAATAGTCATGAAAATAAATAATGTAAGGTTTTTTTTTTTTTTAAAAAAAAACCTAGTTTCTGCCTATAAAAGAATCACTTGCTATGAGGAAAGTTACTAGTATATATTATGTTTAGAACACTTTTTAGTCATATAATTTTTTAAGGAAGTGTTTTTACCAGGAACACTTCCAGTTCCTTTAATTCTTTGGAATGGATTTCTAGCTCTTAATCCCTTGTTTTTCTTCTAAGTAGTTAGAAAACACATCCTCTAGTTCAGGGCTGGTTTGTGGTGACTGAATGGGAAGATCCAGTCATAGAATGCTGGTTTTTGCTACAGCCTGAATAACTCATTTATCTTTGTTGAAACTCTGTTTTCTCATCTGCAAACTAATATGACAATACTCAATTAGAAAAAAGTTATTAGACATGCACATCATACAAAGTGTTTTATAAATTCTGGGCTTTATTAGTTTGTGTTTGTTTTTCTGTCTTCATATTTTTGTGCATACATGTGAAAAAAAGGTCTGAAGGAACTTTCTATGGCAGTTCTATGAATATGTCATTTCTATGGCAATTCTATGAATTACACTTGAAGACACATAATGTTGCAGTTTCCATGGTGGGGAGACACCAGTTCTTCACACCTCTTCTGACGGTCACCCTCACCACCACTGTGGCTGCCAAAATCTTGGGCAAGAAAAGATGGTAAAGCTCACTCAACAGCCATAATGTGTCTGGCAATGCCTCTTAATTTAGTGAAAATACATGTTGATGTCAGTAGATTCGGTCATAATGATAAGAGAAGATTTGAAATTTCTTAATTTACTCCACATAAATCAATCTGTTATTTCTTTCAAATAGTGTCTGAAGTGCTTATGTGCAAAATTAGCATTTCCCCCACAGTTGTGTGTTGGTTGTGCCCACCTCGTTGCAGGCACCCAGTCCTTGGCGAGAGCATTGCAGGGGCTGTGGAAGGCAGTGGGCGGGGCATGCTGATCCTCAGCCCGATTCCCACTCACCCAGCAACCAGAGTTCTTTTCTTTGCAAGCTAGTCTTGTGAAATCTTAGATTTTCGTATTTCAATGCCTTTTTCTATACAGGCCATTCTACTAGAGGATGAAATGAAAAAAAAAAAAAAAAGCAGAGGTTTGAAGTACATAAGAAATGCATGTAGGAAGGGACCCACGCAATGCTGTGTCTTACCTAATTATCGATGAAACTTTGCTTCAGCCTTTATTTCAAAGACTAGTGAAAGAGAGTAAATTGTCTGAAACAACAGCTTAAAGACTGTTTCATGTGGTTGAACAATCCATAATGTCCAGAAAGTGCCCCGAGAATGTTCATAACGTAATTGGTGCTATTCTCTTAAGTTGTGGAGATCTTGAAAAAGTCAGATTCCTGTGCTCTGATTGAGCCATATGATTTTTGCCAGCAATTCATAGAGTGGTCTTTCTAGAGACTTGCTTAAAGCACCTAGAATTAGGTCTGACAGTTTATACAACTGGATTGTGGTTGTTATAAAAGTTCTGAAGTTAGAGAAAAGCTATATACACATACAATTAGTATCAACCAAAATAGAGTGAATAGTAATATAGTCCCTGGAAAAACCCACTTGAATTTTTCTACATTGCTGGTTGTAACCACACTGAGGGACAAGAGGGGTCTTTATTTGGGTTTCTAAGCTGAGACTTAGCACATAAAACATGCTTAATGTGTGTTGCATGCATGAATGAACAGGCACTGTTAGATGAAATATTATAAGCCAATTCTGATATTATGATAAAAAGACTAAAAGAAAACAGCTGGAAAGATATTCCTAACTAATTTAAAGATAGGCTAATTCACCAGAAAGATTTAAAAATTCTAAATGTCTATGCTGTTAGTACCATAGCTTCAAAATATATGAAGCAAAAAATGGCCAAATGTAGAGGTGAAATAGACAAATCTATAGTCATTGTGGGAGATTTTTAACACACTTCTCTAGTAAAGTATGACAGTGTCATACTTTCGGTAGGGGTTCAGAGGAGAAGGATGCCTGTTGCTGAGGTCCAGAGGATGTGGGACTGTGGGTACGAAGGCGTCGAGTGTACAGACAACTCTACAGGATGGCCTGTGTGCTGCTGGCTCAAAGTGCTGGAAGGAATAACCTGGAGAAATCTACCTATTGCTGGTTTCAATAATGAAACTTAAATAGCCATCTGCTAAGGATTTCTTGTGTCTTCAGCAACACGTCAGGAAGGGCACTGAAAAATGATATTCGCCAAATTCCATGGGGAAAATCTATTGTTTAATATTATCTAACAAGAGTAAGACTCTTACTATGGGTGCCAGGCATTATGCTAAATATTAATTCACTTAATTCTCACAACAATCCTGTTTGTAGGTTGAGGTTGTACTATGATTATCTAATTTTATCAATGAGGAAAAGCAAGGCAAACAGAAGATAAATTTGCCTAATGTTGCAAATTGATGCAAACAGCATTTGGACTAAGGCAGCCTGATAGCAGTGGGTCCTCATCTAGCCACGCTACCTAAGACTGCTGGCTGCTAATGAAGCATTTCTTGGTTGATTTAATTTCTGGCAGAATTGCTGGATGAAACTAATTTTATCTGCCTTTAAAAATATAGTAACTTACCTTCTTTATATTTATGCAATATGCCTTCCATACCAATATGGGGGAATAATTTTCGAATGTCTGTGAAATGGCATCACTGTATTTGCAAAAGTGACCATCAGTGCAACTGTTGGCTAACCTGAATTGACTGGGAAAACATTCCAAGTTCATATTCATTCTAACAGCATGAAATGAAAGCTTATTTTATAATCTTCTTTTGATAAATTAAAAGCTAGGTAGTGTTTTAAAAGTTTTAAACTAGACTATTGGCTCAAAGTGTAAAGAGCATGGATATATTAATATCAATAATTAACCTAAGATTGAGGCAAAGCCTATAGAAAAATTATTTCCGGACATACTGCGTTTTCATCCTGAAAGAAAAAAAAATTGAAGAGTGAAAGCAACAAATGCTTGGAATTGCAGAGATGGAAATAAAGATCTGATTCTTAATCAGTTGAAATGATCATTAATAAATTAAATCTAGAAATAAAACCCCACCTCTCAGCATGATCCCAAATACTATTTTTTTTAATAATTAAAGAATTTGTTCTGGAAGATGTTAACTCTTTCTTCCTCTGTGAGCCTCCTTAATATTTCTTAGCACAGTTTAACTGCAATGCAAAAGATTAAGATTTGAAATTAGGTGAAAAAAGTTGTTAAAAGGAATAGAAATATGCAAAATAATTCATACTGCCTTATGAATTATAGAGAAGTCTCAAAAACATGAACAAAAGGAATTATTTAAATGTCATCCCATTTAAATGGTAAATTCTCCATGACATGTTTTTCAGCTTATTGGCAATGAGTAAACTGATCGACATGGCCCCTTGTTTTGAATGTCCTTTCCCTCCCTTCTCCCACTCTCCGGCATCTTCATGCCTTCCATATGTCTGGATCAATCTGCTGATTGCACTCATTCTTTCCCATTTCCTTTACGACTCCAGTGAATCATGAAACTCTGGTGTGATCAGAAATTAGGAACTTATTGATTGTGTATTATCTTTATATAATATTTCCCTGGCCCACTTTTTGCTTTTCCTTTGATGTGGGAAGGTAGATTAATTTCTAGAGCACAATGGCCAGGGATAATCTATTTTATATATAAATAAAGGAAACTACATAGACTTAAAAATATTATGAGATAGCATTTCTTGTGGGTCAGGGAATATACTGCAGTGAAATATACTGAGATCAGGACCTGATAAAATATATCACAAACCTATACGTGGTTTTTAATTTGGGAAATAGTCAATGGTAAGAGAAAACTCACAATAGAGGGCTTTATAATTTTTCCTTTGAAATCCTCATGCAGTTTAAGAAGATTGGAGAAAACACATTTCAGCAAGCTTGGCAGTCACTCAAATTTGTGTGCTCTAAGTTTAGAACCAAACTCAATCTGCCCCCCCGTTCAAGTTCTGTTCTGTGCTGGCAAAACACCACTTGTTCAGAGGGAAAAGGAAGGCTTTGTAAAACTCAAAAAACTTACTGGGCATTAAATAACTCCTCAACAATTATATTATTCTCAGCTTAAGTAAAATTGAATTAAACACATATGGGTGACATTTTCCTTCTAACACATGGGAATAAAATAAACAGAAAAATACTTAGCAACACCTGTTTGGATTTAGTAAGACTTAATAGTGCATAAAATTAGCCTAAGTTCATTTGATTTTTTCCAAGGTTTTATGGGATTTCTTAGCTCTTATTTCTATTTTCTCATCACCATCTCCTTTTATACTTTGAGGAAATGTTTGTTTAGGTATAATAATTTTTTTGCAGTATTTGAAATCCAAATATTGCAATATTGTGTTATAACGCAAAAGCAGAAATGTGAAAAAATGTACCATAATCTATTTATATTTAATTATGTAGCTTGAATGAAGCATACATATAAATATTTTAAACATATATATGCTTATAAAAAAGTTCAACCTAAATATTTCATATAAATATGTATTTAAAATTATTTTGCCTACCAACTCTCTGAAATCCATGTAGCTATGGGCACAATATGTTGGAACGACTGACAGGTTAAGATTTAGGGAACTGGAGTATAAACTCTGGCACAAAGAAGCAAGTTATTTATAGTAGCTTCTCTGAAATACTTTCCTTAACTATAGAACGATGGAGTTGGACTTGATAATACTTAAATTCATTTCTCATACTAATTTTATGTAAGTCAGTGATTCCAATAAGAAGTTTAAAAATTACTTTTGACTTTATGGTTAATAATGAATTTTAACTGGATTTGGTTAGCTATTTGTTGCCATATCTATTCTTATCTCAAGCAAGCGCAGTCCAAGTTGGATATTCCAAGTTCCCTTAAAACCCCTCAGACTATTTACTGTGTACTTTTTTCAATCATAATGTGTAGCAGCCAGATTTAATTATAGCAACCAAAAAGTATGTCAGTAGAGTACTTAGGAATTTCAGCAGTGCCATCTCCATACCCGGCTTTATTTTTTCCAACCCAGAGTTGTGACATTGTGTAGTATAATAGTTATGAATGTAATCTCTGAAGTTAGATTCTTTGGCTTAAAATCATAGCTCTGCCACTTTTTGACTACTTGACTTTGGGCAAGGCGTTTTTTTTTTTTTTTTTTTTCTCTCTCTGTACCTCAGTTTCTTAGCTATAAAAAGAAGATAACCTATTTCACTGGAAAGTTCTGAGGAGTTCACAATTTTGTGCTCAAAGTGCTTAGAATAGTGCCTGGCACATAGTAAATTTTCTGAACACGTTCATTATTCCTTTGCTTCTTATGTGTCTGCCATGTTAGAATTTTAGCCCTGCAAGAGCAGGAAGCCCATCAGCCTTGTTCGTGGTGGCAGGTGCTTTGTTGAGTCTACCTCTTTCTCCTCCTCCTTTTCTTCTTGTTGAAGTAAAATTCACCTAATGTAAAGTTAACCATTTATAGTGTAATGTTCAGTGGCATTTAGTACATTCACCATGTTGTGCAGCCAGCAGCTCTACCTAGTTGCTTAAATGCTCTTTATCATGTGAAGGAAGTGCTTTGTTGAGTGTTTTTGTCATGAAATGGTATTGAATTTTGTCAAATGCCCCTTTTGCATCAATTGAGATCATCATGTGTTTTTTTCTCCATTTTTAAAATATCATATCAGTGTAATTGATGGATTGTTCATATGTTGAACCACTCTTGAATCCCTGGGATAAATCACACTTGGTTATGAAGTATAATCCTCTTAATATGCTGCTAGATCTGGTTTGCTAGTATTTTGTTGGGGATTTTTGATTGTATATCCATAAGGGATATTGATCTAGAGGTTTTTTTCTTAGGATGCCTTTAGCTTTGATAGAATGTTAATGCTAGTCTCATAGATTGAGTTAGGATATATATTTTCTTTATATTTTTGGAAGTATTTGAGAAGAGTTTGGTATCAATTCGTTAAATGTAGAATTCGCCAGTGAAGTCATCTGGTCCCAGCCTAGTCTTCTTGTCTTCTTGGTAGTTTTTTCCTTCCTCCCTCCCTCCCTTCTTCCTTCCTTTTCTTTTCATTCTTTCCTTGATTGCTTATTAATCTCTTTATGTGTTAAAGGTCTGTTCCAATTTTATATTTCTTCTTGAGTCAGTTTTGGTAGTTTGGGTGTTACTAGGAATTTGTGTATTTCACCTGGGTTATCTAATTTGTTGGTGTACAATTATTCAAAGTATTTTCCTGTAATTCTCTTTATTTCTATAAAATTAGTAGTAACATCCCCTTTTTTATGTATGACTTTAGTAATTTGATTCTTCTCTTATTTTTTCTTCATCAGTCTAGTTAAAGGTTTGTCAGTTTTGTTGACCCTTTCAAAGAACCCACTTTTGGTTTTGTTTATTCTATTGTTTTTGTATTTTATTTAACTCCAGTTTAATTTTTATGTTGTCATTTTTCCTAGCTTTGGGTTTAGCTTGCTCTTGTTTTTCTAGTTTTTTAATATATAAAGGTAGGTTATTCATTTGCAATCTTTTTTCTTTTTCAGTGGAAGCATTTATAGCCATAAATTTCCCTCTGAACACTGCTTTCACTGAATCCTATAGATTTTGGTTGGTTCTGTTTTCATTTTTGTTCATCTCAAAATATATTCTAATTTTATTTCCAGTTTCTTCATTGGTCCATGGGTTGGTTAAGAGAGTATTGCTTAATTTTCACATATGTGTGAACTTTCCAGTTTTCCTTCTGTGATTAATTTCAATATTTATTCCATTGTCGTTAGAGAAGATATTTTGTATAATTTCAATCTATTAAAATTTTTGAGACTTGTGTTTTGGTCTAACATATGGCCCATGCTAGACAATGATCTATGTGCACTTGAGAATCATAAGGTGGAGTGCTCTGTATATGTCTGTTAGGTCTAGTTGGTTTATACCATTATTCAAGTCCTCTATTTCTTTATCGATCTTTTGTCTAGTTCATTCCATTATTATTTGTGGGGTATTGAAGTCTCCAAATATTTTTGTAAGACTATTTTTTCTTTCAAGTCTTTCACTTCTTGTTTTATATATTTTGGGGATATATTTTGTTATGTATGATATGTCTATAATTGTTATATCTTCATGATGGATTGACCCATTTTTTTGATATATGTATACATAATTTTCTATCTCTTCTAAAATGTTTTCCTTAAAGTCTATTTTATCTGACATTAGCATAGTAAAATCAACTCTCTTTTAGTTACTATTTGCTTGGAATATGTTTTCCCATCCTTTCACTTTCAACCTCTTAGTGTCTTTGGATCTAAAGTGAGTCTCTGTGTAATTAGGTCATATTCTCCTTATACATTCTTTTGATCTTTGCCTTTTTTTTCAGGATTTTGTTTTTGTCTTTTGACAGGTTGACTATAATATGTCTTGGTGTGAATATCTTAGAGTTTATTCTGCTTGGAGTTTGTGTAATTCTTGGATGTGTAGATTCATGTCTTTTCCCAATCTGGGAAGTTTTTGGCCATTATTTCTTTAAATATTCTTTTTTTCCCTTTTTTTTTCTTATACCTCTGTCCCTCTTGTCCCTCTCATTATGCTTCTGTTGGTCCACTTGATGGTGTCCCACATATCTTTTAGGCTCTGTTCCTTTTCTTTTAGCTGTGTTTCCTCCTAGTCCTCACACTAGATAATCTCAATTGACCTATATTAAAGTTCACCGATTCCTTCCTCTGCCTGCTCAAATCTGCTGTTGAACAACTCTAGTCAATTTTCCATTTCAGAATTGTATTTTCAGCTCCAGAATTTCTATTTCATTTCTTTTGATAATTTCCATCTCTTTATTGATATTTTCTATTTGTTAAGACATTTTTATCTTTGTTTTCTTTAGTTCTTATTTTGTGGTTTCCTTTTAGCTCTTTGAGTATATTTAAGTTTTAAAGTTTTTGTCTAGTAAGTCCAATGCCTGGACTTCTTCAATGATGGCTTCTACTGATTTCTTCTTCCCTATGAGTGGGCCATGCTTTCTTGTTGCTTTGCATGCCTTCCAAACTTTTGTTGAACACTAGACATTTTGGATATTATAATGTGACCATTCTGTAAATTAAACCCTCTCCCTTCACTGAGGTTTGCTTTTCTGCTTGTTGTGAGTTGTTGCTGTTTGCTTGTTTAGTGATGTTTCTAAACTATTTTTGTAAACTCTGCATTTGTGTGTGTTCATGTGTATGTGTGTGGACACTGAAGTCTGTGTTCTGTTAGCATAGTAATCAGCTAGTGCTTTGACAAAGTTTTGTTAAACGTCTGGAGCTAAGAAAAGGGAAAAAGAAAAAAAAAGAACAAGAAATAAATACTCTGCCAGTCTTTTCAAATTGACTCTGTATTGGAGCACTGCTTTGACACCTAGGTAGGCTGTTCACAACTCTACCTTAGCCTTCAATTTCTGCTTTTGTGGAGCCTGAAAGTTAGCCAGAGATGAGAGCTTTGGGTCTTCTCAGGCTTTATCCTCTCGTGTATAGCACAAAAACTTTTAAAAGCCTTTATTCTCCCACATATCTCCTTTGTCAATCTCTTTCTTCTCATGCTTTTCAGTCTGAGTGTTGCTTGTCTGGTTGTGGTTCTTTGCCCTGGGTACTGTGCCCAATATTTGTGTCTTTAAATGTTCTCAGCAAATGCTTCCCAGGAAGCTACCCTAGCCCTAGTAATGCTCCAAGGAAGGTGAAATGAAGGCAAGCCCTGTTCCAGCCCTTTAGGGAGCCTCCAGACAGGTCAGAATGAACAACCATGGTTCCTTGAGAGTAATGCTTGCATTGCTCCCTTTGAAACTACCAACCTGAACCAGCTGTGGAGGCTGCCTCGCCATCACCGCTGATCTGAGAGTGGGGGTGGTAGCTGTTTAAGGCCTCACAGACGCTCTCACTGCAAAGCATTAGCTTCTTTTTATCACCAAGTTACCCCCTAGTTGTCTTAAATTTTTGGCTGGATTCCAGAATTCTATAAAAGTTGATTCTGACAGTTTTTGCCCATTCATTAGTTGTGGTGGTGTAGGGATGGAGTGCTGGAGTTCCCACCTCTGCCATTTTCAGTCTTGCTTTATGTTTCCTTCTTTTTTTAGTGATCTTTGCTGTCATCATCCACAAATGTGGATATTCCAGCCCACGTGTCCTCATTCTGTCTACATTCCTGCAAACATCTGCATTTTGGCCATCTCGGGGTTTGGGGGAGCACACACACTTGGGATGATGAATCTGAGAGGAGGCCCACACAGGCTTTACAGGCAGGTTCAGGGCCATTAGATAGGCAATTCCGTGGGCCCAGTTACCAGACTATGGTCCAGAGAAGGGGCATTGGCTCCAGGGGGAACCTCCCTTTGGTGCTGTAGACTTCTGGGTGGGGAGGGGAGAGGTAGTCATTGGCAGAGAAGGGCCCAAGTTTTTCCCAAGTCTAAGGGTGAGCCTGAATGTTAATTCTAGTGCATGCAAGACCCCTCACAGTGTGAGCAGCAGCTGTGGTAAGAGGAGAAGGGCATGGGGCCCCACCCCTGTACTGCTGGGTGCCCTCGAGAGTCCTGAAGACTCTGAAATGTCTCAATTTGAACATGGCCTTCTAGGCTCTTATGAAGGTATAGTTCTCAGTTCAGGGGAATAGAACATGTTTCATGTAACAGTCTTTGAACCTGATTTATAACTTTGACATGGGGAGCCTGTGTTTGCGCTCTAGCTCCAAGCACTGCCAGCGGTAGAGGTAGGCTGTGTAGCTATGTCTGTCTTGGCCTGTCTGACATTTGAGGCTGTTGACCCCTCTCTTTCTTGCTCTACTTATTCCTTAGGTGTCAGGGACACCATACTCTTTTGCGTTTCCTCCTACCTCACTGGTAACTTTTCCCACTTCCCTTCGCTTATTTCTGTTCCTCACACAGTAACATTGGGGGGCTCCGGGGTTCAGTCCTCGGTCCTCATCTCTTTTCCATTATCTGCACTCATATCACTAAATCTCCAACTCAGACCTCTGTTGAGAATTCAAATACCACATACCCACTGACTGTTCAAGATTGTTACTTGGACCTCTAATAAACACCTTGACTTTCTCTAGTAGATACCTGCTTCATCTCAGTTAAGGGCAGTTCATCATTTCAGGCACTTAGACTAAAAACATCATCCTTCTTTCCTTCTCTTGTATACCATGTCTGGTCTTTAGGAGACTGTCCTGGCCCTGCCCTGAGAATGTTGTATCCTGGACCTGACCACTTCTCATTAATTCCTGCTGTCTTTACCCTGGTTGAGGTTACTTGCCTGATTGCAGCTGGAGCCTCCTGAATGGGTCTCTGAGGTTCACCCTTGCCTGCTATAGCTGGTGTGATTCTTGTAAAACTAAAGTCAGATGATGCCTTTGCTCTTTCAGAAGTCCCCAATGGCTCCCTGCATCATTTGGAGCAAAAGCTGAAGCCCCTCCAGTGGTCAAACGGTGAACACATAACCTAACTCTGGCCAGTGACAACCAAGTGTATGGCAGTGATTCAAACTATCGGCAAGGTAGGCTGTCTTTGGTACTGGACTTGGGCGAGGAGAGTGGAAGCCTGGATTTGGAGGAAGCTGTTTGCCAGGTGGAGCGGGTTGGCCTGAGAGGGAGACCTGGAGGCGTCTTCTGGACTCTGCAGCTACACCACAGGCCAATCAGTGACCCAGCTTGGCTTAAAGTAGATGGAGTTTTATTTTCTGTTCCTGCAACCAACAGTCTTAACTACAGCAAAGATGAAGAGGTGAAGGATGAGGCAGAAATTGACATTCACTGAGTATTTTTTTTTTGGTTGGATACCATGCTAGGTGATTTATAATAATTATCTTATTATATTCAATTCTTTCTTCTTTTATTTGTGTACAGTTTTAGCTCATTTCCTTTACCCCTAATTATCTTTCAATTCTTCTCTGGCAAATGCTTTAAAACACCTGATCAAAACTCTTATTTTCATCAAAGTATATTCACTTTGCCTACCATTAATATTTATGTAAATAGTTTCTCCATGTTAATTCCCAGTCACTCAGACATGTTTTGTGTCTCTGGGAGTGTGTTTCTATTTAGGATAGAAACTTTCTGGCAGCAAAGGCAATACCTTTTATTTCTTCTTCATCTTCTCTCAGTACTTAGTACCATTATTTGTTGTGCCTAATGGCTTTCTATAAATATTACTTATAGTGGATTAAAAATGTTATTTGCCATAGGGCACTACATTATTTATGGTGACTTTAAAATGAGTTGTTTACAATAAGCCATCTAAGAAAGATTATGCTTATTTTATACTTTCAGAAACTTAGACAAAAACATGTAAAGTGCTTAGAACAGTGCTAGGTACATTATTAAATGCTCAATAAATGGTATTATTATAATCATCTAATAACTCTCCCACATTAGCACATTCTATTTGTCTTTTAGCACATAATTCTATCTTATGATGTGGTCATTTCTGTCTACATTTTACTCCCTTTAATATATGACACACCCCTTGACGCTGGGTCACTTGTGATGTGCATATTTATGGGAGCACACAGTGTGCAAAGGTGAAAAGAGCCCGAGTTTAGCATCAGGCTGGACTGGATGAATCCTGAATCTGCCGTAATAGTTGCACGATCACAGCCTGGTTATTTCTTCTCAGGCTGAGCTTCCATCTGACCCTTCTGTGTAATGAATAATATTCACTTAACTCTCAGAATACTTGTGAGGAAGAAATGAGGTATTTTAAATAAAGCAGTGCATGTTATATAGGTGGCAACTCAGCAGTTAATATTTCTTCCATGGTTCTCTGTGATGTTGTTCCTGGTCCAGTGCTTTTCCCAGTCTCAGTAAATGCAGGTTGAAAATACACTGGGTTGATTTATTCATCGCAGTGGGGCACTGGCACCGTGTCTTCTTCATGTGTGTTACCAAAACCACCCATGGTGCTGGCAGAGAGCAGGTGCTCCCTGGATTCTTACAGATCCAAACCTGTCACACATGTGTGTCTGTCTTCACCTGAGAGACAGTCTTGCACTTATCTGAAGGGTTCATCCAGCTGCTGTTGTTACTTTCAGTTAAAACAAAGTCATAGATGTATAGAGAAGGGATTTACACATAGATTCTGGGGAAAATGAGGCTTGTGGATCTTTAAAACTATGAGCACACTCTGGGTTTCTTGACTATGTCTATGCCTTCTTTTTAAGCACACACTTGAAGATGTTGGTTTGTCTTTGTGCTTGCTCCATTGCTTGGGTATTGGAGAAATCTTACATCGCACAATGAGCATGTGAATCTAATGCCTGGAGGAAGCTGGGGCTTGTGGCCTTTTCCATGCCAGGCGCAGTGTGGGCCAACTTTGTCTACATTGTCTCTCTGTCGCATCTCACTCCTCAAGAGTCCCTCTTAGCAGACATGGCACACTGTGCCAAAGTATATGGGTGTACAAAGAGGTGGGGGGCAGGTGCTCTGCTTGTTATTGGAACCTGCCAAATCGACCATGCTTTGCATTTCTGGCTCTTTCAGCTATCCAGTTTCCAACTCCAGGCACTCTGCAGGTTTGGGTTTTCATAGAAGACACATGTGCATTGTTTTGCTGAATTTCCATTGCACCTACTTGGATACATTTTTTTTGGATCATTATAAAATTGATACAAGTGCTTAACTTATATTTAGACCAATGATTGAATTACTCTCCTCAGACTCTCTGTTTAAGATGAAAATTATTTGTTTTTCTATCTGACTTTTAGATTCTAGATTTCTATTTGATTGTTCTTTGTTGTGAACCACCCAAAGGTTAAGCCATTTGTCCTTGAAATAAATCAAAGCTAGATTAGTGGACTTCTAATTTGAAGTTAAAAGAATTTTCCCCAAATCTTCACTCATCACATGATAAATATTTGAAGACCACATTTGACTTTTTAAAAATCTTTGTCCCTGTCCTACTTGAGGTGGTGTAAATAGTGTTATTTCCACCTGATAGTAAATTCAGGCATGAGTTTGCTTTCAGAATTACATAGAAGATATGTAAAAAAAAGATGCCAGAGTAGGCAAATAGAAAAGATGTCCTATGCCATGCGGGTTCTAGTGTATCTCAGTCTCTCTGATTCATCAAATATTTATTTTGCTCCTCTGATGAATGAAACACTGTGTGAGAAAAAGGTAGTATGCAACTTTTTCCTTGGTTTCAAGGAATCTGTAAATGATTATTTGGTAGCCAGGAATAAATGGTGTATAGGAAAAACTGCTAACAAGATCTGAAATAGGGCTGGGCGTGGTGGCTCACGCCTGTAATTCTAGCACTCTGGGAGGCCAAGGCGGGCGGATTGCTCAAGGTCAGGAGCTCGAAACCAGCCTGAGCAAGAGCGAGACCCTGTCTCTACTATAAATAGAAAGAAATTAATTGGCCAAATAATATATATAGAAAAAATTAGCCGAGCATGGTGGTGCATGCCTATAGTCCCAGCTACTCAGGAGGCTGAGGCAGAAGGATTGCTTGAGCCCAGGAGTTTGAGGTTGCTGTGAGCTAGGCTGACACTATAGTACTCTAGCCCAGGCAACAGAGTGAGACTCTGTCTTAAAAAAAAAAAAAAAAAAAGTAAGACCTGAAATAAAAGTTAATGTACTCTACAGGTTCAGGGGAGATGGCACTTTTAACTGATCCCAGAAGGCTCCCTGGAGGATATGTCTTTTGAAATGGAAGTTTATTGTTTTCCCATCTTATCAGGTGCTGATAAACTTGAAAATGGTGGTGACCTGTTCTAAAATTATCCATTTGTATCATGTGAGACTTATACCAAGTAGTGCTTCAGAAAACTAATATATTTTGATATTTATTTATTTAACAAACATTTATTAAGCACCTATTAGCAGATAGCAAAACTGAATTATTTCTTGTTATCAAGACACTAACACTTATTGGGAGTAGCAGTCAAAAAGGAAATAGCTAAGAAGATATCAGGTGATCATGGAGTAACTGTTATGATGAGAGTCACATGGAGGGGTTGACAGAAGCTCGGCCATCTTACTGCCGCCTCGTTCCTTGCTAGGAACATACATGGTTGGTTGGCATTGGTCTCAGAACTTTGAAAATGAATTTTCAAGTCAGAAGATGATTATAGTTGGTTTGCTATTGTTATTCTTTCCAAACGAAGGATGATTGTGCCTCATTTCATATCAAAACAGGGAGAGTAATATGTGTTCCATTGTGTTTGGGGCCAAGGTGCCCAATTCTCCAACTGTGGGGGTGTCCAGTCCCTAAATATGACCCTGCATATTCATACCTAGGAGATGACCAGAGGAGTTTGTCTCAAGGTCAAGCACATCACAGAAGTTCATTTCCCCTAAGAGTTTTGGAAAATAGTCTCGGGTGCAGTAATCCATGGTGTTCCTTTCTCCCCGATAGTCCCTACAAGGATTGGGACACCTAATAAGAGCTTCTAACAGAATGAGTTATCTTTCATGAGCTTGATAATTCATTAATTTAGAACCTGAAAGGATATTTTAACACGCAAACTTCTGGTTTTCTGTCTTGGGAGAATGGGGTGGATATTGTCCCTTGGGCCCTCCAGACGCCATCTCCACTGTCCCGCCCTGCCCCTCCGTCACACTCCCTTCTGAGGGCGGGTGGCCCTGCAGGACATGGGGCAGAGAATGGGAGTGGAGTTGGTGTGTGCAGGCGCTGAGGACCTCCCTGCAGAGCTGCTGTGGGGAGATGGAGCCTCTCTCGAAAGCTGCAGCTCCTGTCAGAGCTTCCCAGAGCCCCGTCCTCCTCCCCCATCCCTGCTCTGCCTGGGGCGTCCCAGTGTTGCTTGCTGACCCCTGCCCTGCATACACCTTTGCAGTCTCCGCGTACCACTCCCCACATTACCCGTTTGGGCATCCCATCTGTTTCCCAACAGGACCCTAGAGTGGTGAGATGAGCTACTCATTTGTGCTAGAAATCAAAAATTTATTTTGTTTTGATTTCTATAAGTTAGATTGGTTCCCACTTAGTGTTCTCATGCCTTTATATTTGTCCTCAAAAACAGAGTTAAATGACAATTTAATCTGTAGGAAAAGATGGTCATCTTATTTCAACTAAAAAGCATTATCCTACAATATGGGGTGATAACCAATTTTTAGACAGTTGGTTGGGGTGGGCTCAAACTCTATGAAACATATCTTTGAGTAAGTTACATTTAAAAAAGTTAGAATAATGCATTCACACATTTTATTGGTTAGCAGTAGATTTAGCTGGGAGAAGCAAAAACCTAAAACATCTAAACAGTGATTAACCAAGATAGAAATGTGCCTCTCACTCACATGACAGTTAGAAGGTCGGCAGTGGGTGATGCGGCTGCTTTCTCCAGAAAGCCGTTGGGAGCACGGCTCTCTGCCGCTTCTCCACAGCAGGAAGGGTAAGAGGCGAAGAAGAGGGGAGCAGCCACGAGAAAGAAGGAAGTCCTGCCCCAGCATCAACAGGATGAACCTGGAGGCCACTGCGTTAAGTGAAATGAGCCAGACGCAGGAAGACAAATACCACACAGTCTCACAGGTGGAATCCGAAAGAGTTCACCTAGAAGCCAAGAGGGTGGTGAGCAGAGGCTGAGGGAGTTGGCAGGTGAAGGGCACCAAACTTCCCTTAGAAGGAATCAGCTGGAAGAGATCCACTGTACAGCACGGTTACTACAGTTCGTAACAATATAGCACATTCTTGAAAAATGCTTAGAGACAGGGTATTAAGTGTTCCCACCACACAATTGTTAGCTATGTGAGGTAATGCATATGTTAATTAGCTAGATTTAAACATTCCATAATGCATATTTTATATACTTCAAAACATCATGTTCTACATAATAAATATATGCAATTTTATCTGTCAATTTAAAATTTTTTTTAAACTAATTTAAAAAAGAAATATAAGAAAAGGAGAGGAAGAGAGATTGGTGGAGCATGTCTGTTGTTTTGCACCAATAAGCCCAGCAGTTGCCCACAGTGCGTGGGCTTTAGTCTTACTATCCAAAGTGAAGCCTCAAGGTCTTAGTGGCAGATGAGGCTGAGAGATATCGTCCTTATTTGGGGCATCCACTTGCCCAGCACTTACTACAGAACCAGGAGAAATGGGGTCAGGAAGTCACTTCTATAAAGGGCCAGGTAGAAAGCAGTCTAGGTTTTGTGGGCCACATGTGGTGTCGATTTCTCTTTCTCTCCCTCTTTCCTTCCCTTCTTCCATCTCTTCCTTTTTCTACTCCTTCTCCTCTTCCTCCTTCTTCTTCCTCAAACCCTTTAAAAATGTAAAAACCATTCTTAGCTCATGGGCCACTCAGAAACAGACTGCAGCCCAGAGCTGTCTCAGAAACCAGTTTGCCAACCTGTTTCCTCATCTGTAAAATGAGGAAAATATTAGTACCGATATATGTTAATTATTTTAGTTAAAATAGTCATTGTTACAATCCGTTATTAAAATATTATTAACGTATATATTTAAGATTAAATCAACTGGCACTCCGCAACCCTCTGTCTGTGTGCTGCGAGTCTGCGTCTGTGGTCTAGGAACCGACCAAGTGAAGCCAGACGACGTGAATTTGGATCCAGGCTCCACCGTTTCCCCACATCGGTTTCTTTGGGCAGGTTCTTTAACGTTTTTGTGCCTGAGTTTCTTCATTTTTCTCTTAGGGTTTTTGTGGAAATTAATGCATACATTCATAGAAGTACTTATTATAGAATAGTGCTGGGGATATAGTGAGTTGTCATTAAACATTAGCTATTACATTGCACTCTATGTTTTCATTTATTAGTTTTAGAAAATATTTATTGACTCACTAACAAGGAAGATAAGGATTGATTGCCTTTATCCTGTCCCTCTCTTCTCTACCCTTTTTATCCCAATATTTGATCTGAAAATATATTTAGTTCTTCTGTTGGTCTCTTGTGACTTTTCCTGTAATGCATTTGAGCTGCTGGTTCTGCTCCATGTCCATCACTGTTTGTTGTGTTCTGTGGACGCCTGTTTACAAGAGGTATACACACCTCTGCCCTTTCCCATGCTTTCCTGTCTTCCATGCCCACTTCCCGCCGTGTGCGCTTTGGGCACGTGGAGGTACTATGCTGACATCCCACCCTGCAATCACAGCCACAACTTTCTCGCTTTGTTTATAGACTGGCTATTAAACTATTTTTATATTTATGGCATTGTAACCTTTCAAATGGACTATTTATGTTATTACTTATTACTTACTATTTTTTCTTTTAAAAATCAACTTAATTGAGATATAATTCATATATTTTATAATTCATTCAATGAAAATATACAATTCAATGGCTTTAGTGTATTCACAGAGTTGTGCATCCATCACTACAATAAATATCAGAACATTTGCAGCACCCCAGACAGAAAACGGGTACCCATTATCCATCATTCCCTGAGTCCCTCTTCCCCTATCCCTAAGCAAACATTGATCTATTTTCTCTCTGTATGGATTTGCCTGTGATGGACATTTCATATAAATGGAATCACACAATGTGTGGTCCTTTGTGACTGGCTACTATTACTTTGCATAATGTTTCCAAATTCATCCATGTATAGCATGTATTAGCACTTTATTTTTTATTGCTGAATAATATTCCATTGTATAGATATACCACATTTTATTTATTCAATTATCACTTTATACAATTTGGATTATTTCCATTTTTTGGCTGTTATTAATAATGATGCTATGAAACATTTTATATACATTTTTGTGTAAATGTATGTTTTCCCTCCTCTTGAGCATTTACCTAAGATTAGAATTGCTGGGCAATAAGGCAACTCTATGTTTAACATTTTGAGAAACAGTGGACTGTTTTCCAAAGTGGCTACACTATTTTGCGATCCCACTCCCAGTGTGCGAGGATTCCTATTTTTCCACATTCTCATCAACACTTGTTATTACCTACTAAAAAACATTATAGCCATCCCAGTGAGTGTGAAGTGCTACCTCATTGTGGTTTTGAGTTGTATTTTCTTGATGACTAATGTCAACTTTATTTTGTTTAAATTTTCTCTGCCCCAAAGGTACCAGAAGAAAAATCTCTGCTCTTCTCTCCTTGCCTTTTGCTTTATGTTCTTTCTTTATACTTTCTGATATCAGTCAGTTTAGGGCAGGACCCAGAAACCACTCTAGGCATTTCAATCAGGAGGGATTAAATATGGGGATTTAGACACTTGAAAGGATGGGAGGAGCAGAAGTTAGGGGGCTGCTTCCTGTCCATTGATTTCAAGAGTTTAGACTGTACTGGGATCCAAAGTTCAGAAAACTTTTCTGGCTATGGTTTCTGCTGCTGCCACATTACCTGGAATGCTGTCTGTCCACTATTGTTGTCAGTAGCAACAGCAGCAGGAAGATGGCTGCCTTCTTACTCCTGAAACTGCTGCAAGTGCCTGTCTTTGGAATAACTCAATTTGTGTCCAAGCCCTGGTATACAGTAAAGTAGGTAGAAAGGGATGAGAATTAATGCTAAGTGCTCATGAACCATAACCGGTCACTATTATTTCCCTTAGGACCTGGTTGAAAATATTGGTTTATGAATATTCACAACTTTCCCCCTCCCTCATCTCCTGAATGGAAAGGATCTTTTGCTGTCAGTGGTAGCAATGGGCCTGGGCATTGGTTGAAAGTATAATGGATAGAGCTGCTGATCTACTTATTTTTTTTCCATGGTGGGTAACAGACTTAAATCTAAGGCATGAAATTATAAGAATTCTAGAAAAAAATGTTGGAAAAACTCTTATAGACATTGGCCTGGGGAAAGAATTTATGAAGAAGACCCCAAAGGCAATCATAGTAACAACAAAAATAAATTAATGGAACCTGATCAAATTAAAAAGCTTCTACACAATCAAGGAAACTATCATGAGAGCAAAAGTAAGCAGATAACATACAGAATGGGAGAAAATATTCACATGCTACACATCCGATAAAGGGCTGATAATTAGAATCTATATAGAACTCAGGAAAATCAGGGAAAAAGAAATCAAATCCATTAAAAAGTGAGCAAAGGACATGAACCAAAACTTTTCAAAAGAAGATAGACTAATGGCCAAGAAACATATGAAAAAATGCTCAACATCTCTAATTACCAGGGAAATACAAATCAAAACCACAATGAGCTATCACTTAACTCCAGTGAGCATTGCCTTTATCAAAAAGTCCCAAAACAATAAATGTTGTCATGGATGCAGAGAGATAAAAACACTCAGACACTGCTGGTGGGACTGCAAACTAGGACAAACTCTGTGGAAAGTAATATGGAGATACCTCAAAGAGCTACAAGTAGAACTACCATTTGATCCAGCAATCCCATTACTGGGCAGCTACCCAAAAGAACTAAAGATATTCTATAAAGAAGACATCTGCACTAGAATGTTTATAGCAGCACAATTCACAATTGCAAAGATGTGGAAACAACCCAAGGGCCCATCAATACATGAGTGGATTAATAAAATGTGGTATATGTATACCATGGAGTTCTACTCAGCCACAAAAAACAATGGTGATCTAGCACCTCTTGTATTATCCTGGATAGAGCTGGAACCCATTCTACTAAGTGAAGTATCACAAGAATGGAAAAACCAGCACCACAGGTACTCACCATTAAATTGGTAGTAACTGATCAATACTTATATGCACATTTAGTTGTAACATTCATCAGGTGTGGGGCAGATGGGAGCAGGGGTCGGGGATGGGTATATTCACACCTAATTGGTGCAGTGCGCACTGTCTGGGGGATGGGCATGCTTGAAGCTCTGACTTGGTTTGGGCAAAGGTAATATATGTAATGTAAACATTTGTACCCCTATAATATGATGAAATAAAAAATATACCAATTAACCAATTACTTACTATCTATGTCATCCTAACCTTGCAAATAATGTTTTTCTGTTGTAGACCCAGAGGCATTGTACAAAGACTACATATCTACCTCCGTGCACCCAGTGCCCCAACTCCTGGATCACTCTAAGGGGATTGTCTCCAGCATCAAGGTCAAATGAACTCTTTTTAAATGTCTTCTATTCCTTCAAATGAAAGCACAGATTAATTTACTTTTTCCTTTGACTATGGCTTTTGTCCATATTTTTTGGATTTTCAAGAATTTCTGTTTGCTTTTTCCCCACTCTAGTCATTCCATTTATCCAGTTACTCTTCCCCCCTCAGAGAATGCTCTTTTCCATTGCTTTTTCCTAAAATCATAGCACTCATTCAGTTTAGTGCTTCCCCATCTCTTCCCACCAAAATATTTCTATGCCCTTGAATCCTTACTCATCTGAAAATGTCTTTATTTTGCTGTCACACTTGAATGAAGTTTGGTTGGGGCTAAAATTCTAGGTTAAATATTACTTCTGCCCAAAGCTTTTAAAGTATTATTCTATTAATTTTTAGCAACAGTGTGGCTAATGAGAAATCCAGTGAAGTTATGTTTATCATTCTTTTATAGTGAACTTTATTTTTTCCTACTAGAGCTCTTAATTTTCTGAAATTCGATGATAATGAGTCTGGGTCTTCACATTTTTAATTTATTGAACTGGCCACTTTGGGCCTTTGTATCCTCAAATTCCTATTCTACTATGTGAAATTCCTTTTTGCTATTTCCTCCCTTCCACTTTCTCTGTTTATTTATGGCTCTTTTTCATTGAATATGGGATCTGTTGCCCTGGTCTTATCGTTTCTCTCATATTTTTGTGTTGTTTCTCCTTTACTTTTATTAAATACATAATGTAAAATTTCCTTTTTTCTTGACTTTGGTTTTAGGTCTTCTCTTCCAATTTTCATTGTGGCAACTCTATATTTAATTTTTAAGAGATTCTGTTTAAATGTTTTACATATGGCCTTTTTCTCCTTGTATGAATGTAATATCTCACTGAACATCTTTAACTTTATTATTTAGCATTTCACTTTTTAATTTCTATTATCCTCCCTGAATTTACTCTGTTTCCTCTGGGGTCAGTTTTTCTATTGATGAATTTGGTCTTTCTCTTTCATGGTGATCATGTTCTCATATACCTAATGATCCATTTATACTTTATTGGATAGGAAGTATAACTTTTCTTTGCTATTGTATATTTAGGAATTTAAAATAAATCTATATCTTTCGTTTGAATATAAATTCTGGCTGAAGATTCTGTATAAAGTAGAGTAGAGAACAGTTTAATGACTAAGGATCTTCGCTTTCCAGTAGATAGATAAGAAAGCAGTCAAGCTGAGGGCCCTACCAAATGTCAGAATAAAAAGATCTTTCCCCTGGAGGTAAAAACACATATGTTTTGAGTCCTGGAGCTTTCCAGACACTTTAACCCAATTCTTTAGAGGAGAGCAGTCATGCTTTGGACATTTCAGCTGCTTGCACTTTGTGGGCGTGGTTGGAGGAGCTGGAATGGAGATGGGGCAGCTGGAACTGCAGTCCTGAGTTAAACACCTGTGTGCAGCCCTGTGTCTTACTTCTGCATACACCATACCCGTTATCACTCTAAGACTCTCTGGAGTCTGCCAGACAGGCTGGCCCACCTGTCTTCTGCAGCTTCTTAAGGGTAAATTCTAGGCAGTGGCTTTCTCCCTACATTTCACGTACCTGTCCTCTCCCATCTGCTTTTCATCTTCTAGAAATATGGTGAAGTCGTCACTCATTGGCAAACCCCTCTCCAATTATTGATGTAAGGTTCTTTCCTTTTTATCATTTTTAACTTTCATTTCAGTGGGGTATGAAGGATGAGGAAAACCTGACTAATTTGTCATCTAGAGTCCAAAGTCTAGGTTTATCTTTTAAATTGTAGAGTAAGTGATATTGTTAGGCAGGATGAATGAGTTCTGAATATGTCATGTATAGCTTGGTGACTATAGTTAATAATGATATATGCTTGAAAATTTTATAAAAAGAATAAAATAACAGTGATATTTTTCCTAGTTTTCTTCTGTCTGAGAATTAATAATTATATGTATTGAGAAGGCATAGCATATTAGCTAAGCACATAACATTGCAGTCAGGGTGACGTAAGTTCAAATTCTATGACAGTCATATTTAGCATCTTGGGCTTCTCATTTGTAAAATGGGGACAATAATAATAATGACAGTAATACATACCTTACAGTCAAATGATAGAATAAATATGAAGTGCTAACCATGGTTCTTGGCACATGGTAAAACCTGCATAAATATTAGCTTATTATTATTTGTTAAATACTTTTAAAGTTAAATATACATATTAATACTTTTAAGTGATATATCTATCCTGATATGTTATTGATTAAAATCCTCTTTCATTAGAAGTGGCAGATATTACAAGGAATTTTAATCAGATTTAATGTTTCTTCAGGGACATAAGACAGCCTCCAAGGATCTTGTTTAAATTAAATTATTTTAACATTTCTCTACATCTTAAAAAATGTTAACATTCTAACACTGTTAACACAGACTCTGTATTAGTTTTGAGAAAAAAAAGTTTATTTTACAATATCTTCCTCTTTATTAACTGGCTGAACTGCTTAGAATGCTTTGGGGGCACATTAAAATTCTACATAAAAGGAGTCTTAATAACTTTTGATGATAACAAAAGTTCTGACTAAATTTAAATTGATTTTGTATCTTAGCATTAATAGCTGTACAGCTATTATGTAGCTATTAATGATAATACAGCTATTATAATTACAACTATTATAATGAATGAGGGAATTATTTTACTGGTTAAACATTACATTATCATCTGCATAAAATGGTAATTTTTTTGCTGCTTGAAAATACTTTATTAGCATATCCATACTGTGTGTTTATGTTAGCCGAGAATACCTTCTCAACAGAATATAATATTTCCTTTAATGCAGCAGGAGATATTAACACTTTAAAGTGAAAAGATAACTGGCTATTTAAAATACAGTTAAAAGCATTTTGGGGATGTAGAGTTTAGGTTTGAAAAGAAACGTTTTGCAAATCTGTAATTAAATAAGGTAATCTCATTATTCTACTTAACTTCTTAGCTTGTGTAGCAGTATCCGTGTATCAGAAATTGTTGATTCATAGCACCATTTTAATCCTTTAGTGATACTTTTAATTTACTTACAAATGACTCTGTGCGAAAGGTCACAGCAGCTCTGTCCTTTACGGTCAGCGGTGCTTCCACTGCATGTGAGGGATTTGGTTTTCGGCCACGCAGACTTTGCTCTGAGGACTAATGGAACTTTTATAAAACCAGCACGGTCCCCACCGTTTGTTCTTAGGGGAGATTTTATAATCAAGCTTTAATGATAGAAATGTCTATGGTTGGTACATTCAAGGACATCGTTCCCAGCTCTGTTAGTAAAAGATATGATCGCCTCATATAAAGTAGGAAGGAGATGAGGAGCGTGAACCTGAACTGTGCATCTGGGAGCAGTTCGAGGCACGGTGCTCTGTGGAACACGGCAGTAAACCCAACTCTCTCGAAGCTTTATTGTCTGCAGGTTAGTAATGGCCCAGTTCATATCTGCACGCACGGCATTCCCTCCCCCTCTGTGCCCTACCTCTGCCCTGGCCAAAGAGCTTTACTTTCCCCAAAACTCCCCTGGATGGCTCCAGCCCCTTGTTTATGACAGGTGCCTGTCTGCACATGCTGTGGATAACCGCAGCACCTGCTTGCTTCGTCAGTGCAAGACAAAGCTGTTGACATTTTGAGTCATTCTATTTTGATGAACATAGGCAATGTATTTCCAGATTGCTAGCTCATCCATATGTCTTTCCCCCACACAAAAATGAAAATATACCTTCTTTCATTTTGTCAGTCACTTTTATATGACTCTTACAAAGGTCAGCATCCAAAAAGATCATTGCCTTGAATAATATAGTTGTGCAGTAGTGACAGAGAAAAATATCTTGTCTCAGAGATTTCATAAAATGTTCTCAGGAGGGCAATAGTAAAAACAGGTCATGAGTCCCGGGTTCTAGTTCTGTGCTTCTCCTTTGAGGAGCAGTCCGTGGACCTGCCAAAGTTCTGGCATCTTCTCAGGGTTAGAAAGGTGGAATGCCAGGCACTGCCCTAGACCTCCTGCATCAGAATCTGCCTGGCAACAGGGCCCGGGAGGTTCACGTGCATTCGAGTTCAAGATGCACTGCCATCACCAACTGACCCATGTGAGGTGGTTTCTAGAAATATCACTTCTGATGAGTGATTTTACATAATATAATTATGTGATTACATAATATAATCAAACTTATGTTCCCATCCTCATAGTGGTCTGGAACATCATAAACACTCCATAGTATTTGTTGAATGAATAGACAAAAGATGCAAGTTGCTTTTTAGCAATAGCTTTTAGTCTCCTAGACTGTCTTGTACTCTTTTGGGTGTGAGAGTTGCATGAAATTCCATATAAGATCCTAGAGTCTTTTAAAGAATTTCTTTTGCCTTTGTTTTTGTCCTGAATTCATCTCAGGAATATTCTTTATTTTTGTTTCTTTTTTGTCTCTGAATACAATGTCTTTTTAAATTGACAAAATTGTACATATTTGTGGTACACTACATGATGTTTTGATATATTGTAGAACGACTACATCAAGCTATTTAACGTGTGCATTACCTCCCATACTTATCATTTCTTTTGTGGTGAGAACACTTAAAAAATCTACTCCCTTAGCAATTTTCATGTATACAGTATATTGTTATAAACTATAGTTACCATGATGTGCAGAAGTTCTCTTGGACTTATTTCTCATGTCTAATTGAGGTTTTGTGTACTTTGGCCAAAATCTCCCCAATCCCTCCACCCCCCTGAACACAACAGATTTCTAAGGGGCATGCTCTTTGGAAAGCTGTTTCTTTAAATAAAAGGGGGTGGATGCTCTTTGGCAGCCTATTAGGGGATCATGCCTCACCAGCTGTCCTCCCCTCCACTGGGCCAGGTGGTGGCAGAGCTGGGGGCCTGTGGAACAGTGGCTGCTCAGTGTCTGGCAGTACAGCTCTGGGGCCGTCCTGCGGCTGAGGGGCCTGCCATGAACTGTGGGTCCTGGGTGCAGAGCTGCAGCAATAGGTGGGAGGAGCCAGGGCAATCTCAGTGATCTATCAGAGTGAATCAGCTCTGCCTGATTTATAGCAAAGTTCTGACTAGAGGCTCTTTGGAGATAATAAAAAAATCTAGACACATATCTGAATATTATGTAAATCCTAACATTGGTTGTATAAATTGATGGAAGATTGTATGGGGCTAGACTGCATTTTGTTCTTAGAATTTGCCTTAGCTAGAAAACACACTGTTCCTCTGCTGTAAAGAATTCTGGGGGCCAAAATATGAAACGGGAATCCTAGATTCTTGTCAAGAATCCACCACTGCAAAAGCATTGGCACAGTTAACAAGTGGCTTCTCTATTCTCCAGGGTCCCTGGAGAATTCTGGTTAGGGAAGATTTTAAATTACAAGTGTGAAGATAGCCCCTCTTGTGGAACACAATGCAGAGTTAACAAGTCTATATTTTTGCAACCATTAATGCAAACAGTAGTCTGAATGCGTTAGTCTAATAGTTAATATTATAAGCCATTTGATTTATAATGAAAGGATAAACTCTCAGTATCAATTAAGAGCTATCAATTCAGGTACTATTTCTTCTCACAAATTGGTTAGTAAAGATGCGTCAGATGCTGTATTAGTTTTCTATTGCTGCTGGAACACATTACCACAAACCTAGTGACTTAAACCAACACAAATTGATTACAGTTCTGGAGATCAGAAGTCTCACCAGGCTAAAATCAAGGTGCTGGCCTTGCTATAGGTTCTTGGTAGACTTGGTTTCCCAGTTTCTCCAGGCTGCCTGTGGTACAGCCTCCCTGCCTGCTTCTCCTTGTAGCAGCCTACCATAAACAAGTGAGAAGAGAAAGTCTCAAAGTCTTAGCAAATTTTTAGACATTTTAGGGTCCTTCCTTCAGTTTCTTAAAAAATTGAACTTTATTGTTCACATCGTTTTCTACTCAGAGTTAACCATACCATCCTGATGGAAGCCAGATGGAAGTGCTTGACTCATCTTTTTCTGTGTGTTTGACAGAAAAAAAAAAAAAAAATCAAACCAACACTCTTGGGGGAGATGGGTTGCAGTTCATTTTGTGTGTAAACTAAGGTGTTCTGGTAAGCTGTACCTTTGCTGTGTGTGCTACGGGATGCAGTTGTGTTTGGGGTGCAGATAGAAGAGAGCAGACTTTCCTTGGATTCAGCATGATTTAGGGAAACTGCCAATCTAATCCACTCCTATATTTTTATACTTTTGGCCCCAGAACTCCAGGGAGTCTTGCATTTTCAGTTGAACTTCTCTTAAACTCAGGAAAGAGAAACTCTGTTTCTAAAGTTCTTTCTTGAAGCATTTCTCAGAACTTCTCATTCTCATTATTTTCAAGGTTCATTCTAGGGCACTTCACAGTTTTTCCTTGTATCGCTGCACAATTAAGGTGAGTTCATTGACAACAGGGAGGCATATTTTAAGTTGTGCTTTGGAAGAAAGTAGAGAATAACAGCAGCTTCTCACTGGTGCAGAGCAGTAACGGTAACATGTGCCTTCAGAAGCTGTGTGGGGTGCCTGGGAAGAAGACAGATAACTAAGAGCGAGGGCCAGGTGCTAGAGAATTTTAAAATTGTTTTATTATTTTATTTGAGAATTAGTGAAAAAAATCCATCTCTTCTGTTTTGAGATAGAAATGAAACCAGGTCCAGGTGGTGTCACAGGCCACGGACACATGATGAGAGTGCTGTGAGTAGAATTTTTGGAACATGGAACTGGCTCTTCTTGCCTCTGTCTGTGTGGCCGCGGAACCACACCCTGTCTCTGCTTTGCGGGCAGGAGCCAGGCCCGCCCAGGGAGGGCCAGAAGCAAGGGTGAGGATTTCTCTATTCATTCACGCGTGTCAGAAACAAATCTAAGCTTCAGAACACATCAGAAGCACCCATGAAACATGCCAGGGTTTGAAGAATTGTTGTTCTGGTACTAACGGTAATAGTTCTATGCTTTAGCTTTACTGAGAGTTTGAAAGAATTTCAGTGTTGGAAAATTGTTGTGACTCCTTAGAGTGGAGGCTCAGCTTTTAGCTGGATAGGCACATCCTAGCTGTGTGCCAAAAAAATGAAATTGTTTTTAAAAATCGGTTTTTGAGTTTCAAAGAAAATTTGCTATATTAACTTGCCTCTACTTTGAGTTAGTAGATGCAAGAAAGACGACTTTGGGTCTGAGAAGCCCTGTAATCTTGTGTGTAAAATAACTCCACTCCTTTCTACTTAACACTTTATAGCAGAACTAATACAGGGTTAAAGGCAAAGCAATGTAACTTACGGAAAACAGCAGTGGTAAAACATTATTTGGCAAATTATTTAAAATGTTCCTAATGCCAATATCAAAGGGTGAGAAAACTTAATAGGCGTGGGAAGAGAAGAGCAATTAAAGGTGTCAAAAGATCCACAAAACTGAGTAACATCCAAGTAACTAAAATAGAACTGGGAAGAGGTGATGGAGGAAGGAGACGACAGCTCGCACGGTGGCCCGGGCAGCCGCTCGGGCGGGGCGGGCGGAGCGGACCGCAGCAGCCCACCGCACCGCGTTCCGGCCGCGGCCTGGGGGAGCGGGCAGGTAAACCTGCCGGACTGGGGCTTCCTTAATAAAATTCAAAACTCGTGTGGAGTAGGATTCCAAAGTGGCACCAGGGTCTGCATGCCGGGTCCCCGACGCCGTGACCAGCCGGGCGTTGACCTCCGGCGCGGGGTTCGCGGGTGAGCGCGCGCTTTAAGAAGGGAGTTTGTCCTCCGCAGCCTAGTTAATCCCGGGAGCCCGTTAGATCTGGTCTAAGTCAGGAGGGAGAATGGCAGGCACAGCGCGAGAGGGGGTCCCAGGTGACGAGAGTCTCTGTGGTTGCCTTGGAAGAGGCGCGGGTGGCCGGGCCAGCGGGGCGGACTCGCCGTCCCGGCGCCAGGCGCGTCCTGACCGGGCGGGCGGGCGGGTGGGGGTCCTGCCCCAGATGAGCCGGGCGCGCCGAGCCTCCACTTCAGACTTGCGAGACCCTGAGAGGAGAGCCAGCCGCTCTGTACACGGACTTCTGACCTAAAGAACCATGAGCTAATAAATACGCACTGTTTTAAGCTGCCAGATTTGGGGTAAATTGGTTAGGCAGCAATAGAAAACGAATACACTCTCTAAGCTAATTTTATTTTTAAAGTGTTCCATTAATGGAATTCAGTGAAATCTCTTTGCTTTCCTGGGTGCTACTGTGCGAAGACTGCAGTCCGCCCTCCCGCATCCGCGGGTGGAAAGATCCTTCTCCGGGAGAGGCCAGGCAGTTGCTGCGGCCTCCTGACTTCCTCTTCAAGCCCCCCAACCCCCGGCCCCCTGCTGCTGAGCTCTCAGAGCCACCTCTCTGTCCCAGAAACAGCAAAGGCCCCTGACACCCAGGAGCAGGGAGGGTCCCCCGGGGACGCGCAGCCGGGGTGGGGTGTCTTCTGCCCTTTGAACAGAGCCTTTTGGAGAAGAGCCTTTTAGGGGCTGTTCCCAGGCTCCGGTTGCCCTTGCTCTCTGTCTGATGGCTTTTGTCTGCACTGGAAACTACTGAGAAATGAAAGTTCTTTTTCTTTCTTACACACGTATGTGCATCTATGAACCTAGAACTTGAAATGATTTCTACTTACCATTTAAATTTTTATGCGTAGTATCAAATGTATCTTAGACTCTTCAGGAGAGAATTTAAAAACCTTCAGTGTCGGGTAAGAGATTGCCCTAACCGTTGCCAGACTTCAGTGTCTTTGCTTCATCCTACTGGGGATGGGAGAGCCACAGTGTGTTCATTTTGGGCACTTCACAACTGACTTGTTGGTGTCCTGGGGTTAAAAGTTGAAGATATTTTCTGACAAGGTTGTACTTGAACCCTCCCGTGTGAGCTGGACCCACACATGTGCTGCTCTGCCTGGACCAGTGTGTTCCATCTCTTCTCAGCCAGGTGAAGGCAGGCATGTACCCCCGTGCGAGGGGACTGTTATAACTCATCACTGAGGGCTTTCCTCTGTCCCTCAGTGGAAGGTTTACAGTGATTCTGAAGGAGGGGCAGCGGAGTTTTCGATTTCAGGGGCAATAGCAATTTTCAAAAGTCTTCAAGTCCAGTGTGCTGCAGTGAACAGACAGCATCTTTCCATGTCTGGTGTGCACGAACACTTGTGGGAGTCTGCCTCTCCCCTCCCGACAATAAACACCTGTATGACAGTCATTCTGCTTCACCCTGCCTGACCCTGGGAAGCATATCGGTAATGGATATGCAAAAGAAGGAGAAGAATTGCTCTGTTTTACATTTTAGTATAATTTAAAATGAGTTTTATTGGAAAAAAAAAGGATACTGAAGAGTGAATGTGTCAAATGGTTTAACTGTGTATATTGACTTTCATGTTGTCCTTCATCTGTCATTAATGAGTGATGCCTTGCACTGGATTCTACGACAGTGATGACCTTAGAGTGTAGAGGCGTTTTGCCTAATCCCAGTAGTGTCCCTCCCTTGGAGTCTGTTTCCCCACTGCCCTTTGTGTGTCCCAGATAAAGGCTGGGCTATAAGAATCAGCAAAGCCTCCTGTCATCCGAGTAAAGAAGTAATAATTTTAAAACTCCACATATTTGTCCTATTTTTGGTGTAGTTTTAAACTAACTACTAAAACTATAAATGACATCATAAAAACTAAAACTGAAAAATAAAAAAAATAATACAAATAAAAAGTAATCCAGTATAGCAACTGTTTACATAGCATTTATACTGTATTCTGTATTGTAAGTAATCTAGAGATGATTTAAAGTATACAGAAGGATGTACATTGGGTGTATGCAGATACGACACAATTTTAAATCAGAGACTAGGACATCCCTAGATTTCAGTATCTGAGGGAGTCCTGGAAACAATGTACCATGGATACCAGAAGAATGATTATAATTCATAAAATATTTTAAATAGAAACTATGTATTTTAATTTTGCATTAGGAATCACCAGAAGATATGCCATTAAAAAAGAAAATATTTTGAAATAGATGTAGCCATATTCCCTACATTTAAAAAAAAGTTCACCTTGAGAATGACATTTTTCTTCAAAAGATGCCATCCAGTTCATCCTGGCATTCTTATCCCTGTAGATACTGTCACCAAATATAAATGGCATGGAATACAGTTTGAGGCCAATTTAGCCTTAAAACGTAGTCAACGGAAGGACAACCTGTTAGGCTGTAGCTAGTTCCATACCCCCATGGCCACTATTCGAAGACTGCTGCCTAGTGAAGTGAGGTCGGCGCATCCATTGCACCTGAGGCCGAGGGGCCCTGTGGTGCAAGTTGGCGAGGGCTTCCCTGTCGATAGAGAAGTTTTGGTATCCCTGAGAAATGCCCACTCTATTGCAGTAACACTGGTAACGGCTTAGCCTTCATGGCTCAGTTCCAGGAGAGCATAGCATAGCCCTCTCTGGGCTGAGCCCCACTCCCTCACTTTACTCATCAGAGGTTTGGCCCCGCACATTTGAGACAGACCAAGCAATTGACTATCTTGTGAGTGGGGCTGCACCCATACATTGCCTTTAGGGTCTTCGAGTCAGTAACGAGATCATTTTCTTTTAAACCCCTGTTCAAAGCAGTTTTGGCTCATTTCTTTTTTTCCACTCTTTAAGGGTGGAAAGACAGAAAGAGTACTTGCAGTTTCCACTAGTAGACAGGCATAATAATAATCAAAGAACATGAAACTGAAGCCAAAACCTTTGCCAGACTAAGAGAAACAAATTGCACCAAAAAATCATCACAGACTTACTGGCTGTTGCGGTGGCAGCTCTTGTTATTGTATTTCTCAGTCCCATCTTTCTGTTTTTCTTATGGCAAATGTCACATTGTTGACTTTCCATCATGTAATGTCAAGAAGAATGATCATTAAGCAACCTTTTGAAAAAACAAACATCTTTACTTGGTTTTTGAAAGATCTGGAATAAAGGAATTTCTGAAAATGATTTCCGCATATTTCAATGGAGTGGGCATTTGGAAAGGCTGTGTTCTTCTGAAAGCACTGGTCCACTTGCTATAAACTGGTTGCATTATCCTTTGTGTCAAAATCATGTAAAAGGAAAAGTAGATGGGATTTCTGTTGTGTGAAGAGCAGAACAAAATATTTTATGCATAGCTGAAGATTGTGACAGAGACTACATCAGGGGCGTAACAGGGATCACCTGCGGCTCAGGCTTAGCCCCCCCCCCCCCCCACTCCCCACCCAGTACACCAGCCTGGAATGTCAGAAAGCATGGTTCCTGTTTTTAAAAAATTACTGGATTATTTTTAATTAACCATTACCAGTGTGGCTTCTTACCCACATCTCAGTGTCTGTGTATTTCCTTTTATAACGAATATACACGTATCACTGACGAGCCAGGGAGCACGTCCCAGGGCTCCCCAGGAATAGCGGAAGCTGCGGGAGGCTCCCCAGCGCTTCCTGCTCCAGCGAGCGTGGACGCCACCGCGCTCCCCCACGG
Organism: Mirza zaza; assembly: GCA_008750895.1. Taxonomy (NCBI): domain Eukaryota; kingdom Metazoa; phylum Chordata; class Mammalia; order Primates; family Cheirogaleidae; genus Mirza; species Mirza zaza. Next base: position 7,827 of record VSMD01083034.1, on the reverse strand, counting down.
GCTGTGCTCCTCTCCCCTGTCCTCCTGGCTGAGGGAGAGCAGACAATTCCGGCCTGGCTCCTGAGATGGCTCTGTGAAGTTTTTGTATTTTCACTTAAAACATCCAAGAAGAGATGGCGATATTGATGGAGAATCCTGTTCACTTCATTTCTGCTTCCTGGTGACTCTCGAGATAGGAGTAGGCTAGGTGGAGAGGGTGAGAAAGAGTATTCTCTGGGAAGAACAGACAGTATGGGCTGCGGGGACATGATGGGACAAAAGGGGGGACAGAATGGGGTCCAGATATGCTGACCTTATAGGCCACTTGGGGATTATTGTCTTTATTCTAACAATGACAAGAGGCCTCTGAAGGGAGTAAGCCCGGGAGTAAAGGGTGGGGATTGTGCCTACTGAGACCACCTAGCTGGCTGCAGCGTGGAGACCGGGCCAGAGGGAAGAGCAGGGAGTGTCGGGTAACCAGAAGCATATTACAAAGTCCCAGCAAGAGGCGGTACAAGTGGGACATCCATAATTCAGAAACCCCAAATCTAAAATGCTCCAAAATCCAAAACTTTTTGAGTGCTGACCTGATGTCACAAGTGGAAAACTTCACACTTAAGTACTTACCACAGACTTTGATTCATGCACAAAATTATTAAAAATATTGTATAAAATTACCTTCAAGGTATGTGTATACAGTGTAAATGAAACAAAGGAATTTTGTGTTTAGACTTGCGTCATCAGGAGGTGATGGGGCAGCAAGGAGTGTGAGGCTGCAGCGGCGTTACGTGGACAGGACTAGTGGTGGGTTGGCTCAGGCAGATGAGAAGGACGGAGATGTCGTGGGAAATTCCTGGGTTCCTGGGAATAGCATAACCATACAAAACCCACCTCCTGAGTCCAGGGGAATACAGGCTAAGTATTCCTTATCTGAAATGCTTGGGACTAGAAGTATTTCAGATTTAGCACGTTTGGATTTTGGAATATTTGTATATATGGGGATGGAATGCAAGTTACAGTAACAAGGGATTCATATTTCCTAGGACTGAAATAGTTTTTAAAGTAGGCAAAAAGTTTATCAAATATAAAGAAAGAACTAGAAGAGTATATTCCTCTTTTTCTTTTCTGAAACTTGTCTTTCTTGTCTTTGGTTTTCTTTTTCTCCCCCCCCACACCCCCTCAATTATCTTTCTCTGACTTTTTGTGGCATTGTCTTTTTCTGTCCTTTGCTCTTTTCAAGAATTCTATTGTCAGAGTTCTTTTCTTTCAAAACATCTTCTCCTGTCTCCTTTCAACTGAAACTACAACCTGTTCTTTCAGTGCAGTGGCTTGCTAGGTAAGAAGGGTGTCTGACTCACTGGCTAAATATAGGTGTCCCCGCTGAGCTGGCCGCTTTCTTTAAAGAATTCTCAGTGGTGGTCTCTCAGCTACTTGTCTTTTCTATTTAATGATTTTTTTTCTCTTTTTCTTAATAGAAAATGCTATGCAAGTCTTATTCTGTTAGAATGATTAGTTATACAAGAAAAGGTGGACAACTTCCCCTTGAGAAACATTTAGGATAACCAGGCTAGAAGAATTTCCTCTTTCATACTTTAAATACATATCTCACTTTAGAGCACATCAGCGGCTCAGAGCAAGGGTGAATCTCTCCTCTGGCCTGAGCAGGTGGAAATTAGCTTAGTAGATGAAAACTTGGGCTCTACAGTCAGACAGACCTGGGTCTTTCTCCTGCCTCTATTGTTCACATGTTGTTTTAGGTCTGGGGGCAAGTTACCCAGCCTCACCGAGGACCAGTCTCCTAATTTGCAAAGTGGAGGTAATGATAAGGTCCCTTGACATTGCTGACTGATTAGTACTATGTGTCTGGTACATAGACAGGGTCCTCCGAATTTTAGCTAAAAAAAAAACAAAAGCTACATTGGTTGCTCCTTGGTGATGTGGAACTAGGTATGCCTCTAGTAGCAATAAGAATGAATAAGTTCCAGGTCCCAGTGAACATGCTTTTGTCATAGGAAAATTCTCTTTTCTTAAATTGAATATAGAATGAAACATTGAGCAAGGTTTAGAGATTTCAAGATGTTTCTTAGAGAAAATTTTGATTACGGTTCTCAGAGTTGAAAAAAAGAAAAAGATACATTAAGACAGGTCAGGCTGGGCACATTGGCTCACGCCTGTAATCCTACCAATTTGAGAGGCTGAGGCAGGAGAATTGCTTGAGGCCAGGAGTTCAAGACCAGCCTGGGTGAGAGTGAGACCCCATCTCTACAAATAATTTAGTGAGGTGTGGTACACATGCCTGTAGTCCCAGCTACTCAGGAGAATGAGGCCAGAGGATGGTTGAGCTCAGGAGTTTGAAACTTCAGTGAGGTGAGCTATGATGATGCCATTGCACTCTAACCCAGGTGGCAGAGAGAGACTGTGTCTCAAAAAAGAAAAAGAAAAGGCAAAACAGTTCAAGTGGGACCACACTTAAGATCAACCAAATGTTTCTGTTCTGTGAGAAATATTACTTCTACAAAATAGCGAATCAATTTTGATTGCTGCGTAAATTGTTTAGCATAATACTTAATATATGTTTAATATATAGCATGTTACAATGGATGGCTATAGTTATAGTGGAACTTAACTCACTTGGCTATATTTGTCATACATATTTGTGTTATATACATACACACATACTCTCACATAAATATATTTGCATATACTTTTAAACACAAAATTATTTAACAAAATTGTTTGACTATATTTTTCGGTGATGTTGGAATGTGAGTAAAGGAGCCCTTCCTTCTTTCCCTCACACCCCCAAAATATTTACTGAGTGCTTGTTAAACAGGAACAGATTTGGCTATGGCTGCCATCACAGATAATTGTTATGACTACCTTAAGCCAACTACACACCCATTACATAAAAGCATGACCCCAAACTTAGCATTCCCAGGGGCTTTGCACTTTGAAATACACACTTGTCTCGCATGAAGGACCTGTTAAACCATTTTGTCAAAGGTCTCAGTGATTACAACGATGCGTTATCATTCACTCATTCGTTCGTTCACTCACCACATTTACTATGAAGCTGTGATGTTTTTCCGCCATTTTGCCACATTTTGTACGCGCAGAAGTTAATGTCCTACCTAAAACTGTACCGGCCCTGAGCTTTCTCCCTCTTTGTTTCTCATTGCAGAGAAAGGCTGGATATGTTAGTACTTGGTAACTTGTGTATGTGTGTGCGTAGGCCTGTATAATGGTCTGGAAATGACTTTTTAATAAATCTGTTTTGTATTCATATGGGCCTTAAAATGATTAAGGAGGTATAGGTGTGTGCATATATATGTATATATTATATAACACAAATATTCATAAATAAAAATAAATTATATATAAATATATGATTGAGACAACACACATATTTAGTTGTATATTTTTCAGAGTTTCAAGTGGATGCAGGTTGACAAGATGTCCCTGTGCTAGTATAAACCTCCTTTCTCCAGCCAGGGTTGTAGCTCATCAGATGGCTTGGCAAACAAGAGGTTAAGGGAGGGGGAGGAACAAAGTCAATAAAATCAGCTAATTGCAGGAAGCAGTTGCACAGCAACTGCAGCCGGGGAAACTGTTCTCCAGGAGCAGCCAATCAAACAGGGGACAGGGTTCACCAGGAAGTGCCTGCTTCCTCCCTGTCCCAGCCCCTGCGCCTTCTGCCCTCCATCTCTCTGTCTGTGGGGCTCTCTTCTTTCTCCACCTCTCAGCCGCTCCCTCTGGGGCTCTGCTGCTTTGCCTGTTTTCTCTATGTGCACGCTAAGATGTACATGCACAAGCGGTTTGCAGAAGCAGACAAGGAGCCTTCTCGCTTCTTTGCCCATGGCCCAGACACAGTGTTCACATAAGGCAAAGCCAGGCCTCCAACCTCCCCGCACACGCCGTTACCTGCCAGGTGAGTGCAGGGCATTCCCAGAGTGGTCATCTGTGTGTGCCGAATTCGATATCATAACCCATGGAAGCTGTATAGGGTCATATAACTCCAACATAGCCATCAGAGTAATGTGACTTATGACAGAGAATGATGTGGATGTCATATAACGTACCAGGAAGTTATGGGCCCACCATTTTCCTTTAGCCCATATAAAGAATTCTATATTAGCTACTTTTGGAAATGGGACATTTGATATCAGAGTTCTGATTAGGCTTTTAATTTTTCAGAAGAGGTGTGTTGGCCTACAGCCCAAAAGACCCTTATTATTATTATTAGTATTAGTATTTGTCTCTCAAAGCTGGGACTGGCAGGGGACTTCCCAGTATTAATTAATTAACTCTGGGCTCTTTTGGCAAGATGCCTTGAAAAGGGATGGCATGTCCTGAGTGACCCTTCTATGTACTTTATGCCAGTGATCATTAAACTAAAAAAATTGTCTCACCTGGTTCCTTAGGACATTAAATGAAGATAACAAGAATAATAAACTTGCATATTAACATAAAGGAAATGTTAATCAACTGGACACATAAAGAAAATGATGTAAAATTCTTTCTGGAACTGAGGTCAAATGCATATCTTAAGATCATTTTTAATGACTTCTGCCCATGGTTAAATAAGAGTCCTGGGGTGGTCAGGGCTTGATCACACTCAGCCATTCACCAGACACGGAAACAGACAAGACAAAGAGCCCTTGGAGCCGACTGTGACACTCCATAGCACAGCACAAACATTCAGGAGCAAACCCACTGTTTGTGAGTGAAGCAGGTAGTTCATTTTTTTGGACATGGGGGAGTGGAGGTAATTATACTTTGCAACTCTTTGAGCTCCTGCAGAAGCATTCATAGAAATGGGGTTTGGGTTCAACTCTTCTCGGTATCCTTAGTGAGTTCAGGACTTCACAGACAAGGAACATCCCCCCAGAAACCCCCAGATGAACGTGAACATTTGGATCTGCTGGAGGCTGTGGGGTGTCTCTGTGAAGCCCACACTCGCAGAGAGTAAGAACTCTTCTAGCACCTGTACCTCCCAAAGGGCAGTGCCAGCCGTTTCTTACCATTCCTCATGCACACAACACATATGCACATTCACACATGGAAGTACACACCCAGAAACATATACATGTGGAAATACACAAAAGTACACACACATAGAAGCACACACAGAGAAATACAAAGAAACATACATGGACATACCCAGAAAAACATACATGTGGAAATACACACACAGAGAAATACACACAAAGAAACACACATGAACATACACACCCACAGACAGGAAAACACACACACAGGAATACCCACAGAACTATAGATGCAGAAACTCATACCCCCCATCCCTCTAAAAAGGTTCTCCTGGTTTGTTTTAGTCATTGATAGTTGCTGAGGGAGAGAAAGAAAGCAGAATTAACACCAAATTAAAAAGTGAACTGAAGTAAATGAATCGTTAGGGCACGAAAGGTGTCGTTGGAGGTGCCGGGCAATGTAGGAAGGGAAAGTTGTGTTCTGTAGAGCAGTCGCATCACCAAGTTTCAGTGTAAATGACGGGAGGGCTTGGGGGAGTGCCAGCACCGGGTCACTGTGACACATCCTCCCCGGCAGACTGAAACTCCCCTGTTTATCAGCAGTGGGCCTGGCACACGTTCATCCACATGCAGTCCACTTGCTGAAAATGCCCATATTTTTTATTGGAAAAACTGAACTATAAGTTCAAAGGCTTGCATCTTTATGATAATTTTCTAAATTGTTGTCATTTTTAGGGGTGTATGAAGTCACATGTGCTCAAATAATGTTGTATACAGTAGGCCAGTGAGCACGTGCTCTGAGGTACTGCTTCCCCAGACCTGGTGACAGTGGGAGCTTATGTTGTAGTTAAAAAGTCTTTAAGGGTTTTGTGAAGTCTGAAGGGGTGAGTACCATATGCTAAGTTGTGACTGTGAGGCATGGTCACATCCATGTTTTTATTTCTCACTAGCAGTTGACAAGTGCCAGTTATTACCTTCATCACCATCATCACTAACAGATGGAGTGGAAAGTTGTATCAGGGGGCACCTACTGTGTCTACACCTTGTGACCCCATGATTGGGACTCTTTGTCCTCTTAATGCCACCTCACATAAAGCGGGTTGCACAGCCTGTCCAAGACCGCCCTATTAATAATTTCTCATTCTGTTCCTATTACTTTAGGCTGCTCATTATCGAATAGCTTAGAAGACGGGAAATTATTGAGGCTTAATTAGTGCAGGATTGTATGTCTGCACTTCCCATGTGTGATTCAAATTTAATCATAAACCAAGAATGGGATAAATACTTAGAGATAGTTATCTTTCCTGGCACTATTCTCTCACTTTGCTAAGACTACAGGATGCATTTTAGCTTTCTTTTCTTGAGTTAAGATTATTCTCGCATTCATGAAAGAAAATGTTACGATTCCCATTTTCCAGATGGGATATGAGCACAACATATCCATCTCAGCTATAAAGCCAACCACAAAAGCAAGATCTCTGAACATGAGTTAATGATCATGGCTGAGTCTCCTGTTGAGTTTTCCTACAGAGGTATTTCAGGAACCTGCACAGCTAAATGGAGCTAAAATGGAGTGGCTGTGTGTGCCCTGTAGGAGGGAGGATTGCATTGAAGCCAGTGCTGGCTCAACTTCATCACGAGAAACCTGGATACTGATGGGCCTTAGCTTTGATTGGATTCTGGAACTTATTGCACTCAGCTGGGTGTAGTCCAGCAACTGGGTGGCACTGGCAGAGGGAGGCCTGCTTCTGCAACAATTACTGGTCAATTGCAAGTGATTATAATGGCACCGTGTCTAAAACAATATGGAGAAAAATGCTGCCTGGAAAACATGAAACACTGGTGCTCCACAAAGGGAGGGGCAAGTTGCTGAGAATATTAGAGTAACAAGCAATGTTGGAAATTCAAGTTGCTACTCTAGATCACTGAAAGATGGCACATTTGGTCCTTTTTATTTTCTTCTTCTTTTTAAAATCTCCTCGGCATATTTTTAATCACATCTTTTGTCACAGGCAGGCAGAACAAGGCCCAGTTACTACCAGAATCTCTCTTGGTGAGTGGAGAGGGCTGGACAGAATTCAAGAAAGGGCAGGGCTGGCAAGTCTCGCCATATGCATCCATGCAAGAAATAGGAAGAACTGAGAGAAAGTGCCTTACTGCATCTGACTTCACTTCCACCCAAGCTGGGTACCCTTTAGTATGGGAGGATCAGATTCCCAGAGGTGACCGTGTTTGGAAAATGTTCTTAGGATGCTTATGAGTACAGCTGGGCAGACTTGACCGGTATTGCTCTGATATTTGTAGACAGCACAGCAGAGTTACCAGTTTTGCCTTTATGTCCTTTATCGAATCGTTTGGCCACAGAGGTTGCAAGCAACTGCAGACCAAGCAACTGTTAAACCAAGCTTCAGTGGGACGTGGAGCTCTCTCCTGAGCAGCACCTGGGGCGGAGTGGGCAGTGTCCCTTCAACGCTGCCTCTCTGGTTCCCCAGAGGCACTACAGGAGTTGGCCGGGGTCAGCGGACTCCTCACAGGCTGTTGATTGGCTGCTACCAGTCCTGTGATGTTTTCCTCACTCCTGTGAGAAATTATGACATATTCATCCTTGGCAGTCACCATCTCAGGCATTAAATCACTGTCCTCAAATTTCCAGAGTTCTGACACATATAATGGGCTTGGTGGGGGATTTGCAGTAATTCTTTTTCAGTATTTATGAAATCGTGCACTCCCTATGGCTTCTGGGCCTTTCAGCTGCCTTTCAGATATCCCACCCATAAATTTTCCATGATTATCACTTCCTAGCTTTGAAACATACATCTTTAGGCATTGTTATTGGGATACAGGAGGCACCATTGACTTG